>JBBPNX010000155.1:0-34414 GCA_038091155.1 Harrya chromipes
TAGGCTGTATCACGTGATGGGCGGGGCTAGACTGCTTAGTCAGCAAGTCACGTGATCTGCTAAAGGTAATAATTAGTGCAAGTGCAAGTGTGACAAGTCTTGCGTTGCGTAGAAGACGAAAAGTAAAAGAATGTTATGACAGATTCATAACAGACCGAGCTCCCCGTTCACTGTCCACAAGCTGACTCCTCACATGATGCCACAGAATGCCTTGCATATTTGAGTGCATCTCACTGTAGATGCCTTAGAAGAGAACTGACCTCCTTGGTCATCTTGGTGTCGCATTTAAAAGCAGATTATGAATAACACACAACCTACAATGCACATAGAAGCATTGCGCTGCAGATCTATTTTATTCTGGACAGTTTGTAGTTTGTGCGTGACTCATTTACCCGGACCTAGCACCTGTTTCAGTTGCAGCTGTTCTTGCGATTACCTTCATCCAATCGGGTGGTACCACATGCTACTCTGCTGGTTCTTTGGAAATGGTGGTGATAATTCTTGCAAGCACTGCCCTGTTCGTTAACCAGCCTAAGACCATGCTCCTACCTGCATGCTAAGCCCACCAGACATGGGCAGACACCTAGTGCTTTCAGTCAACATGAATCATGCGCCGATCTATTTCATTACTGCCAAATCCTGGCTCATTTGCATGATTGATTCAGTGCACGTCGATTAGGATTCAGAGCTGTGAAGATTGTGCTACTTCTGATTGCGCCCTTGTAAGTTACTTAGATTGAAGTTGCCAATTTGCAAAAAGCAAGGGTGCAATTTGCATTTATGTCTTCACAATACATGCCATTAATATCAATATTGTGGTCAAGCTGCTGTTCCACGAGAGCATACAATCACTAGACGTGAAACGGCTTAGCTGTCAGGCAGTAATGTCTCACCCATGTCTTAGGCTAGCAGAAAGAAGTGTGGATCCAAAGGCAGCGACGTCCGTTAGGAAGAGGGCCTTGATCTGCGATGCTGAGGGTCTTCGACTGTTAGGGAGAAGTCTCACACCGAATGGAGTCTTAGAAGTACATTGAATTGTGTAGAACTAGCTAAAGAACATGGAAGGTGAGAAGTGCCTTTATATACATAAAGAGATGTGGATATAAAAGGAATAGGCTGGATATAGAAAGCATCCAGAAGGAGAAGCAGGTGTCCATATGGAAGACCATAGTATGAATACAGAATGTCCCAAAGGGAGTCATCTGAAAGAGAAAAGCGGAGAGCCACATACAAAAGAGGATACATGTGTAAAGGGGTAAGATCGAGATCTGTGGAGTGGATCAAAGGAATCCATGGTACCCATAAGGAGAAGCAGAGAGCCACTTCAAAGTCAGAGCCACTGATCGGGATTGCTCTCAAACCAGCCACCCATCATCGAAGAAGGAATCAAGTGGTCCACATCGGGCCACCTAAAGTAAGAATCTAAGACAGGAAAGCCATTGCATAAAGGAGTCTCAAAGGGAGTAAAAGAAAAACAAAATGTGCCGTCACCATCACCCTCTAAGGGTGTAGCCAATAGCCAATTGTCTATAGAGAAATCCATAACAGAAGTTATCTCACCTTATCAAAGTTGAAGAGAGGTGCTGATGGCGCACGTGGAGATGATGCAAATACATTGAAGAGATCGATCACCACTTGGTTGAACCACCAAACTCCACACCCCATCCCCCTCATTACTGGCAATGAGAAGCAAGACAAAGGGTTATATCACAATGTCACAGGTCGACTGATCTGTCCGATCAATTCCAATTGGCTTGACGTGGGATACGTACATTTACCCTCCTTTCTTGTCTATGTATAAATTGCTTGTTAGTACTGGCAACACCATTCGCACATTTCACCCAAAGTACCCAATAATGGCACATATGTGGCCAACATTTCTGTATTCAGAAGGGCAGCACAGCCCTCAGCACCCCTCGATGGGTTTATTCAAAGGTGAATCACTCTTAAGGGTACGTGGAATATATTATTTGTTAGTACATCTCTTTTCACTATTTATCTGCCAATAGACATTTCATTGCATATTCACATCTCCAAGTTCTGCTCGTGAGGGCTCTGAGGATGAGCATGTCGGTGGACAACCTCATACAATCAACCAGCCCCACAAGCCTTCACATCTTCCACACACCCGCTGTGACGTTGTGGGTCTACTCAAGATGCGCTCCATACAGCCCCGTGCCATCACATATGTCACTGTCCAAGTACATCATCCAGTCATGACATTATTGTTTACATCGCACTAATGGCAAGCCTTTTGCTTCGCTTTGCACTCTCCAGCAGCAACTCCTGGGATTTCAAGGACGATAACTTTGATTACGATCAGTTCTACAACAATATAGTTGATTGGTTTGAATGTCCCAGGTTGCAAGCTAAGGCCCAAGCAATTGAAGATCTCCTTCTCTGGTAGAACAAGTAAATTCGGAAATCAGAACATATATCTGTTTGCTTATGTTTTTCTAGCATGGTTTTTGGTTGTCAATAGACTTTGACCCTCCAGCCGCAGGACATTGCCAGCTTGTCTGTCGCCGCATCATTTGAGTAAGTGCTTCCAAATTTAGTGTACTCACCATGTACTGTTCCACAAACACTGAACGTGTCAGCAGTATCTGTATTCTTGTAATGTAAAATCTGTATCCATACTACAAAATAAAATGATTTTTTCCATCATTTGTGTGCATGATGAATGTTACGCGAGAGCGTACAATCACTAGACCAGGTCCTGCTTAGCTGTCAGGCGGCGATGTCTCACCCACACCTTAGGCTAGCAGAAGGGAACTGGATCCGAAGGCAGCGACGTCCGTTAGGAAGAGGGCCTTGATCTGCGATGCTGAGGGTCTTCGACCGTTAGGGAGAAGTCTCACACCGAGTGGAGTCTTAGAAGTACACTGAATTGCACAGAACTAGCTAAAGAACATAGGAAGGCGAGAAGCGCCTTATATACGTAAAGAGACGTGGATATGAAAGGATATAGCTGGATATGAGATGCATCCAGGAGGAGAAGCGGGTGTCCGTATGGAAGACCGTAGTACGAATACAGGATGTTCCAAAAGGAGTCATCTGAATGAGGGAAGCAGAGAGCCGCGTACGAAAGAGGAAACATACGTATAAGGAAAGATGGAGATCCGCAGAGCGGAATAGAAGGAATCCGCGGTACCCATAAGGAGAAGCGAAGGTCCACTTCTGGAATCAGAGCCACTGATCGGGATTGCTCTCGAACCAGCCACCTCTCATTGAAGAAGGTATCGAGTGGTCCACATTGGTATTATGAATCTGCATAACATTCCTTTTACTTTTCGTCTTCTACGCAATGCAAGACTTGTCACACTTGCACTTGCACTAATTATTACCTTTAGCAGATCACGTGACTTGCTGACTAAGCAGTCTAGCCCCGCCCATCACGTGATACAGCCTAGACCTGGGTATTCCTTTACCCTATCTATGACGTCATGCCTTGAGCCTACCTCCTGGCCTACACGTTGTCCCCTCGTTCCTCCTGGTCTAGATCCTCGCTCTTTATGCTATTGGTTAAGAACCCTTTCTCTTATCTATGACATCACTTTACCCTGCTACCCTACACCCTGGACTGGATTACTAATAGTGGTAGCTTACTGTATATAAGGCACCATGTACCTACCGTATTCCCCAGTCCTATCAATAACTGTGATTCACCTCATAGTGCATTGGTTAGTTGACTAAGTCGTTCCTTGTTCGTTCTCTCGTCCCCTACGTCTATCGGTATCTGAAGACACTACTATCGTTCTATCCTTCTTGTGGTTGGGTTAGCTATCACTCAGAGTGCCGTTAGTCGAGCGACCCATGTACTGTGGCCATCGTATCACAACAATCGGGCCACGTAAAGTAAGAGTCTAAGACGGGGAAACCGTCGCGTAAAGGAGTATCGTAAGGAGTAAAAGAAAAAGAAAAAGTGCCATTGCCGTTGCCTTCAAGAGGCGTCGCCGATAGCCAATCGTCTATGGGAAAATCCGTAACAATGAACCTGTCGAAACTACAGAGAACTCGCTATTATGTTGTCCAATGAATCAGAATATTGAGAGTCATTGCACGGCAATGACATACTTATACAAACTTCAAATTTTATGCTAATTTTAAGTGAAGCTACCACAGATATGCGGTGATACCAAGCACTAGCCTTAGGATAACTAATTAGTGTAGACTTAAAAATGTATATCTATATGGAAATACACGGTTATCTTACACTCTCAGGAACTTGCTATCCATAGTGCTCCAAAAAGCTCAATGCCATCGGACTTGGAGCCTGATGCCTAAAAGCAACCAAAACTGGGGTATCTGTAAAATAAGATGTAAAATGTTATCGGTATTCCACATAGACAAGAAATGTGCATCCTTTGCAAATGTGTTCTCATCTTTCAGTCTCAGGGGCTTGCCATCCATAGTGCTCCAAAAAGCTCAAGACTGTTGAACTTGGGGCCGATGTCTAAAAGCGATCAAAATCAGGGCATTTGTAAAACCAGATGGAAAACTTTCTCAGCATTTCTACATGGACAACAAATGAGCATCCTTTGTAGAATGTCTCTGGAATTGTGATGTTAGGGGCACACAATGCAGACCGCAGTCATTATTCTCAAGGGTCAATTTTTGCCTTTACAACTCACCTATATGTATCAATAAAGAAATTTCAGTTTCAGTGATGCGCCGCCCCCCCACACGACGTTGAACACATTGAATGTTGTACACCACTTTGCTCATCACTGAGAAATGCCATCTGAGACGAACTCACATCTTGTTACAGTTGCTGCGTAAACAGGCTACTGTGGACTCAGGACTGAGTACGAGACTTGCGAGGACAAAGGGTTGAGTATTCTCAGGTTCCACGGTGGCGATGACTCACCCACATGTTGGAACAAGAGCAAGGGGGTGTGTTACAATTTTCAAGACTTTCACCTAACTTAACCCTTATCATTATCACTTCTCCTACACTAGGGTTAGGGTTCCCTTTATAGATACTGGCCTAGACTTAGCCAGATTGTTCTAGATACTAGTTACTTCTCTTTCCTGATTAACCGGATCAATCCCACAATATGTCATAGATAAGACATGCCTTCTACATGTGCTGATAAGCACCCTTTATGCCATTGGATGGCTATTCTTGCTATCTCATTAGTCATATTGAATCATAGATAGCCCAATAGTATAAGTACCTGCCTGTACCTACAGTCGTTTCCCCAGTCATATTCATTTAATTCTTGGGTCATCCCAGCCTTAAGTCAAGGACTACCTTGCCTCCCTTCTCACCTCACCTCTACTCTGTTTGTACGGATTGTAGCATGATCCCTTAAGCTTACAGTGTTGAGTGCTTTGACTGTAAGGTCATAACAGGGTGCGACCTAAAGATGCAAGACAAGGAATGAGGAGTTAACCTCCAAAGGATGACGGTGATGCGTCGGTTGGTTGCACAATGACCAGGAGTCTTCCTGTTGTGGAAGACAACGAAGGACAAAGGGTTCCGGTTGCTAACCGGGAGACGATCGAAGACTTGGGAGTCGACAACGGAGACAAGGATGTCAAAGGAGGAGATCCGATGATAGACACAGGAGGAGTCAAGTAAGCTCAGATAGATTGAGTGGATCAAGACTGAGGATACATGAGTGGGTATCTAAGGTTTATATATGTAAAGGCCCTTTAGGGCAGGCAGCAGAGTCATCTGGATATAAAAGGGAAATGACTCGTCATGACTCACAAGCACTGTTATGCGCAGCAACAGAGTAAGCAAGAATGACAAAGCGATGACAAAGCGATGACGAATGTGCGAAGGGCACGGCATATGACAAGAGCACAATGAGTAAGATAGAATGTCTGTAGAATACGATGGAATTAGTGTGGGTCAAGGGCAATGGCATAAGCAAGACCCTAACAGCCTATGCAGCAACAAAGGCGTAGTCCGAGTGAAGATGAAGGATGAAGACGAAGTGAAAAGAAAAAGTGAAACGTAACACCTGCAAAAGCATCATGGTGCTATCAACAAAGGAAAATTAGGTAGGATGTGTATTTATACTGCCCAAAGTGCTCATGCCATCATACTAAACAAGTGAAACCCAAATGCTCTTCACATTCAATCTGGATGGAAGGATCTTTCGGCTGCGTAAGCCCACTTCTATTCAAGCAGACTGTCATGTTCAGTAGCTTTCAAATTTAGATTGCTGTTCCTGGTGTTGTTGACCAAACACACAGTGCAAGTACAATCCAGAACATCTATCATTGCTCAATAGTTGCAACGATCACCTCTATTGTGTTCTCAGATATGTCGTCCGTACAACAACAGTGGTAGGGGATGTCCCGAATAGGTAACTAGGAAGAGGGTTATTGAGCTGAGCAAGATGAAGGATCAATAACGACCAAAAGGAATGAAAGGATCAAACATGACCCAATCAGGATTGTCCGAGACAATAGAATCAGTGATGGGATCATTGGATCACATCAGGATATCTGTCCCAAAGGGGAATGTCTATGGATAAGGAAGTGAGTCACTGATAATGCCAATGACTTGATTGGTGTGTATATGAAATATACTAAATGAAGTGTTGTCCCGTTCTAGATGAACAGCCTTCATGCTTCAGGGTCAATTGAGGAACTCATGATCAGAGTCCTAATATCTCCGGGATGGAAGTCTATTGTAAATGAGTCCTAAGATTAGCTGAACAGCTAATCCTTAGTCTAAAGAAAGAAAATGAAAGGGGACGCTTTTGTGCATGTGTCCCGTCCTATATCCTTTGGCTTATGCATGGTTCCGGTTCTGTCCCAACCGAGGAAAACTGTAACAGAATGTGTATGGTAATCCAGGACTCATGCAAGCTGTCTCTGCTATATGTCCCCTCGACAAAGATCACATTCGTTGAGTCAGGATGTTCATGTCGGCAGTGGTGACAGGGGAAAGCCATGCATGAGCTCAGTCAAATCAGGTTGGGAATGACTTGTCTTTACATTATGCACAGTCTTCCAATGGCAAGCCTCATATGGTCATACATCATCTCTTCTCACATTGTGGTGGTTGCAGCATCGCACTCTTTTCTATGGCCCTTGCGATACAGCTCTTTGGCCCGAAGCAACTTGCAACCATTGCGACTCTCAGTGGTGTATGTTTGATTATTGTTTTGCTCATTATGATATGCCTTTTTGTGACGGGGGTGCTTTGTAGGCTCAGTAATGTGGGTGGGGGTAGGGTGGAGAGACCTTTAATGGAAAAGCCACCACTTCCTGGAGAAGTAGGAGGCAACATTTGAGTTGGGGTTGGATGAGTATTCTATGTTATTTGGACCTCCCTATAGAGTTGGATACCGTAATATCCTATGGTACAAGATGTATGCTGTTGGCACTTTCTCGCCATAACTCTCTGGATATCAGTCAGTTGCATGTTGTTATGGATTTCTGCGGTTGGCAACAGAAACCGGGATTGTATACTAAGCTCTTGTAAGATGGTAGCCTACACATATGAACAGGGCTATTTTAGTTTCTTTTTGATTCATTTCATCAAGGATTAGCCATTTGCTAATACCTTTGGACACTTACAGATTAGCTCTTCATTTCACTAATCATGGACATCAGGCTATACCTACAATAGCCTTTCAGACTTCCTTCCCCCAGGGATATTAGGACTCCGCTCATGGATCCTCAAATAGACCCTGATGCATGGAGGCTGTGCATCCCGATTGGATCTCACTCCATTTGGTGTTGCCTTTTACACGTTAGCAGCACTCTGTTACGCATCTGACATGCAACGCGTCTTCTTGTTACATGCGACGCATTTGGTTTCCTTTTACACACTACATGTTATTGCCTTTTACATGCTATGTGTCGGTCCACAATATGCAACACGCGCTCCTTCTTCATTCACACACAACTTTCCTTTTATGTGTACGCGTTCACGTTCCTTCCTATTCTGGAGTACCCCTCCTGCTGAGCCATATGCTCGACTGTACTGTACCGCACAGTCACCTCTCCTTTCGGACAGATGACTCGACAGTTATCTCAATACATCCCCTTACGGGATATATCCACATACAGACACAGACCTCTTAGACAGTATAAATACCGGTCTATCATATTGTAGCACCCCAGCTAATTCTATGCACTTCTGCCTGGATTGTGGTTCCTTCAAGTGTGATCTCTGGGCTAGAGACCCCTTGTTGTATCTGACTTCGACGCTCTTCAAGTCTTTCGCTCAGTCTTGCTGTCACCTTTGCTTGGACAAGTTCCTCAGTCCATTGCACTCGCATAACACGTGTGGAGCATGCAATGAATCTCCTATATGGTAATGGCAATGCAAGGGAACATGCCGATGAGAGTTGTCCGTGTTGGAACAGCAAATATTTCCCTCTGTGGAACTGATGATACTGTCTGGAAGTTGAGAGAGTAATTCCAATGTGTTTGGTTCAGACCTTACTTGCAACTTTATATGCATAGTTAATGGAGTGGATCTCCACATATCATATATTTAGACCGCTGGTCACCCAACTAAATTATATCTAGGAGCAAGCCAGGAATTCACAGGAATTGCATGTGCTGCACTAGCAAGAGTAAAAGCAACAATGGTACAGACAGCAACTTGGCCTGGTGACCCTCTGCTGTCAACTTCAGACTTCAGAGACCAATGACATTGCAATAGATTGGGTGATGGAAACAAGATACCAATTGACAGCATTTGCCACTGTCTCGTAGTCTATACATACATGGTTTATACCTGCTTGCTTGGGTTGGGGGGAGCAAGTCGTCTGATCCACCTAAATGGCAACATGTTTGGGTACAAGAAATAGATCTTCAATCCATTGATTTCCTACAGGCTCATATTCTTATTTGGTTAACAAAGAATGAGAAACCTGATTCACAGTAGTGAAGGCTTACTGATTACAGTAACTATGCTACAGTGTTGGAGAGAATGCTGTAAGAGGAGGACGAGGTGCATGCTTTGACACATTGTGTTGGAGAAGAAATGGTAAGCTTGCCATGCTGAACGCACACCAAAGAGTACGATCAAGTCCTGGGAATGACATGTGGGCATCCAAGATCTTTCCTGACAAGTTGGAGCCACTATTCAAGGCCTATCTGAAACACACAAATAGAATGCTGACATGAGGAGTACTGGTGTACATTCATTGTTGTTTCATCAAAAAAACCTGCCTGTAGTAATGGCATGCACCCATCTGACTAGGTCCTGGGGAATGCAGGCACAGATGGGAAAGGTGATTTCTGTTACAGATTTCCCCATAGATGATTGGCTATCAGCTACACCCTTAGAGGGTGATGGCAACAGAACTTTTTCTTTTCTTTTACTCCTTTTGATACTCCTTTACACGACGGCTTTCCTGTCTTAGACTTCTACTTTACGTGGCCTGACATGGACCACTTGATTCCTTCTTCAATGACGGGTGGCTGGTTTGAGAGTAATCCCAATCAGTTCCTCTGACTCTGAAGCGGCTCTCCACTTCTCCTCATGGGTACTGCGGATTCCTTTGATTCACTCTGTGGATCTCGATCTTATTTCTTTATGTATGTTTCCTTTTTCATACGTGGCTCCCCGCGATCCTCTTTCAGATGACTCCTTTTGGAACATCCTGTATTCATACTACAGTTTTCCATACAGACACCCACTTCTCCTTCTGGATGCTTCCCATATCCAGCTTATTCCATTTATATCCATGTCTCTGTATGTATAAAAGGCACTTCCTCACCCTCTATGTTCCTTAGCTAGTTCTACACAATTCAGTGTACTTCTAAGACTCCACTTGGTGTGAGACTTCTCCATAATGGTCAAAGACCCTCAGCATCGCTGGTCAGAGTCCTCTTCCTGATGGATGTCGTTGCTCTCAGACCAAGTCCTCTCTTGCTAGCCTAAGGTGTGGGTGAGTCATCTCTGCCTGTTACAGATTTCCCCATAGACAATTGGCTATCGGCTACACCCTTAGAGGGTGATGGTGACGGCACATTTTGTTCTTCTTTTACTCCCTTTGAGACTCCTTTATGCAATGGCTTTTTTGTCTTAGATTCTTACTTTACGTGGCCCGATGTGGACCACTTGATTCCTTCTTCGATGATGGGTGGCTGGTTTGAGAGCAATCCCGATCAGTGGCTCTGACTCTGAAGCGGCTCTCTGCTTCTCCTTATGAGTACCACAGATTCCTTTGATCCACTCCGCAGATCTTGGTCTTACCCCTTAATACATGTTTTCTCTTTTGTATGCGGCTCTCTGCTTTTCTCTTTCAGATGACTCCCTTTGGGACATCCTGTATTCATACTATGGTCTTCTGTACGGACACCTGCTTCTCCTTCTGGATGCTTTCTATATCCAGCCTATTCCTTTTATATCCACATCTCTTTACGTATATAAAGGCACTTCTTGCCTTCCATGTTCTTCAGCTAGTTCTGTGCAATTCAGTGTACTTTAAGACTCCATTCAATGTGAGACTTCTCCCTAACGGTCAAAGACCCTCAGCATCACGGATCAAGGCCCTCTTTCTAACGGACATCGCTGCCTTTGGATCCACACTTTGTTCCGTTATATTAGCAAAACATTGGTTTTCACACAGACATACAGAATTAGTTCATCTACAGACACTGTACAGCACTGTATATGGCGGACTTGGTTTACTGATATAGCCTAAGGTGTGGGTGAGACATTACCGCCTGACAGCTAAGCCGTTTCACATCTAGTGATTGTATGCTCTTGCGTAACACCACCTAACAGCTAAGCCGCTGGTCTGTCTAGTGATTGCATGCTCTCATGTAACAATTTCTAGACAAAGATATGGATGTCTCCTGCTCTTAGTGGGGACCTGAGCAAGAATAGGTACCAAAGACACAAGGCGCCTGCATGGAGAACCATTTAAATAGGAATGTGTTCATAGTGCGCACTGGCATAAACTGAAAACTTCTCCTTGACACATTCAAACGACGACTGCAGAAGATGTCGCAGACCAAGACCAGTGGATAGTGGTGCAGAGGTGGGATTGGACTATGCTGATGACTGCGAGACAATGGAATGCTTTTTGACACAGGTGAATATAGGATTGTTTGGGCAGTCGCAATTTCGCCCAACAGAAAGCATGTTTTTGGTGGAAACAAGAAGAAACGGCAAAGCGGACAGGAATGGACATGACCGCCAGTTCAATATCAAGGGATGGCCAATGGGTTGTCTGTGGAACGGAAGATGGAGCAAGCATCTGGGACTGGGAACTGCAAGAAAAGGTCTGTGAAGTTGAGGGTGAAAACCAGGTGATGGCACTGGATGTGTCGCCCGACTCGACCTGGATTGCAACAGGAATCAGGTCAAAGACGGCAAGGATATAGAACATCTCGACTGGTGAGCCACTGGTTGGTCCACTCGAATTCAACAACTCGGTCAATGGCATCTGATTCTCTCCGAATGGGGAGCAAATTGCCATTTCTGAATTGTTGGCCCAATCAGGATCTTTGACAGTCACACTGGTGACAAACTGGTCACAGTTGAGACTGAAACAAGCAACTGGTTGGTAGCCACTTCGCTCGCATGGTCACACAATGCACAGCAACTCTTTGCTGTCTGCAATAACTGCAAAGTCAAGTCATTCAATACCTCTACAGGATCTCTGCTCGCAGAATTGCAGGTCATTGGAGACTATCTCATCTCTATTGCTCTAGCTGCCAATGGACGGTTTATTGCCACCAATATGAACAGGTTGATTTCGTTCTTGGATGCGTCCACTCTTGCACGAATTGGTCCCGCCATCAAGGAGAACATCAACATTTGCTCAATTGATCTCTCTTTGGATAGCTCCCATCTTGCCACAGGACAAGGGGATGGCAAAATTGCCATTCACAACCTCAGCACCATCCTTCCGGACATCTTTGGTGTTGTTAGTATTCATGTGTCCGTCATACTCTCCACCCAACAACTCACTCTTTATCAGGTATCTACTGTTGAGGAACAAGAACAAACAAGCCAGCATACAACCTCAGGTGGCGACAGAAACAAGCCTCCCGACCATACAGTACAACTTTGTCATTCCATTATCGCCACAGTCCATCTGACAGTTTCATACCAGTCATCCAGTCTCAACAACGCTGGGCTGGACAACGGAAATGATGACATCAATCTCCTTGAGGTATCAGCTCATCCACTTTCATATGAACAAGTTCTCACAATACCATAGCTCGAGGTACCTTCAAGAGCTCCTGCCCCTGCCTTCGACTATGATGAGGTTCGTCAGAGCTTTCAACTCCTTTTTTGTTTCCATCATGACATTACTAAGCCACTGTCTCCTAAATCATCTGTCCATCTTTGGGTGGATGAAGTTCGACTGGTTGAGGTGCCCCATGCCGCATCCGTGTCATTGCATTCTCCAAGCCTACAGGTGACCTCCCCTCCAAAGCCGCATCCGGAGGGACATCTCGAGGCTGTCAGTGCATCCAAGGTCCATCAGACAATCAGAAGGCTCAAGAAATGGATAGGAGGGAATGCAGATGACCATACTGGCCAGCCTTCCACAGTGTCTGGGCAACCCATTGGTTCACTGGGCTTACCATCATTATCCCTGGTCAATTCCCTATATCCAACAATGGCCGCTATGCAGGATCTGGTAAGTAACATCTTTTTTGATGGATGATTGATATACCACATCTCATCATCCTTAGCAAATCTATGTTGCACCCAGAGTTGACCAATAATATAGTTGGTTTACATATTACTTTCAAGGGATTCCACAACAGACTCAGCATGCTCCAATCCCAATCCCCTATGAACTGCCATCAGATGATGCCGATGCTGGTACTACTCAAGATCCAGCAGTTCAAATCAACCAGTTCCCATGGGTCCCTTTTATTTGAATCCCTGGACCACGTTGTAACAGTCGACATCCCATTAGCCACTGCCAGTGAACAATCTGCCTCAACCTGCGAGCATAGGGGTTCCCAATGCACTGGCAGTGAGCATATTTTCCTCAAGCTCCTATCCAAAGACTTGACACAGCAGATTAGAATCAGACCCTTCCAGTCTGTGACAGAGCTAGAATTTTGTTCTTGGTACTGGCATGGATGGTATGCTATCATTGTGGTAGCATAGAAGGGACACCTTGACTTGGATTTTGGTGGGGCCGAGTCATGTGTCACGTTGATCGTCAATAGAGATTCAAATGTGATATTGCCTTCAATGTTCGTCTTTCGCTTTCCGACCATGTGTTTCAGTTTCACTTAGCACGAGTACTTCACCCTCATCATGCTTCATGAATGGACATCAGTTTCAATTTCCTCATATTGGCTGGAGTGAAATTTCATGCAAGGGGATATAATTGCAACTGATCATCTTTCGTGCACAAGACTGGATATCTATGCTACAGTTATTTATCAGACCGACCATATAGATAACTGGAGTAAAAGAAACACAGTAACGAAATCTCCCTTGGCATCCTTGCCCTCTCCCCCCAATGCAATAACTATGATCCATGCTTCTACTGTCAAAACTGAGAACTCCGAGTTACTCCATGCACTCCTAAACAACTCCGAGGTATGAAACCTTGGAAGCTGTACAAGTCCAACCTCGGAGTTGTCGGATATCGACTGGAGTTGATGTGCGCATCCAGACTTTGTATACTTTGATGTTTCTCCTTCCAGACTTGCTTACTTTAACTTTAAAGTTCTTTTTCTTATTCGAGCATAGTGCCACCCATAGGTATATATTCAAACCTTCTTCCTTTTTGCTCCTCCGTCATTTCCTACCTTCTTGAGCAGTGGCTGAGGTGAGTTGTTAATCCCTTCTACTCTTATTATCTTACTCATTTCTGTAGTGGGCATTTCCTGCCCTTTACTTAGATTTTAACATCTACTCCATGACTCTTTGTCAGAAGGAGGTGGAGAGAGGTGGAGAGAGGTAAGTCTCATCGCATAGTGAGCCGTAGTGTGAGAATATAGCAAATTCTGAGCGCTTGGTCAAACGACTGGTGTGACAAGATTGACTGAGCCACTGGTGGGTCCATGCCACGGTGTCACATTCCTGACAATGTTATGCAGCAATCAACATGAGCAACAACCCAACTGTGGGTCCAAAGGACATGATATATGGATCCACATACCTGGTAGCTGTGTGCATTCCATCCACCGAGACCCATCAAAAATAGAGGCTGGAATAAGCGTAGAGACTATTGAAGTTAGACGTATATCACTCAGTAGTATTACATAAGTAGTGTAGTCACATGACTGCTATCTCCTGTGTCTACATTAACTTGCTCTGAGAGCAGAGTTCAATAGGAGTTTTAATTGTCTCTTGACCATTAACCACTATGTTCCTATGCAGCCACCTATGTAGCCACCCAGGTAAGTAATGAGCTAGTAGTAGTTCCTTAGCCCTCGGATTGTAGCGCTACATGTGCACTCTCAACAGCTTATGAGCCCCAAGTGGTTCTGGCAGCATCTATGTGCCTTTGCGTGCTAGATTGCGCCAACTATTCTAGCTTGCCTGGAATGTTCTGTGTGATCACTCACTGAACAGTTCGAACACCCTTGCTGGGTCTTGTGTGATTCCACCTTGACAGTGTCCTATGCACCTTTATGTGCTAGAACATGCCAGCTCAGACCTCTAGTACTTTGAGACACTCTTTCTTCTGCATAGCAACTGCGAAAAAAGACACCTTTCAGATCTCTTGGTCAGTGAACTTCAGATGCGTTCTGAGGTATTGACTTTCACACCATCATGATCACTCAAAGACACCAAGTCTGCTGATGACTCCTACACCCCTAGTTGCGTCTTTATGCTAAGGATATTGATGATTTAGGGATTTAGACACTCTGTTGTCTCTATGCACCTTTATGCACTAGAACACGCCTGTCTATCACTAGGGCCCTTGGACGTCTAATGCGCTCTTGCTCCCTTTCTCTTTGAATTACTCATTGAATAGGTACTGACACTTTTCACACCCAGATCCCTTCAAAAATTGTCATGTCTTCCTTCCTCATGGAAATCCCTTACCTTACTGGTGCCAACTATGCCGACTGGTGACAGGAAATGGAACACTGTTACGTTTTACTTTTCTTTTTCACTTTGCCTTTGTTCTTTGTCTTCACCTGGACTACGTCTTCGTTGCTGCATAGGCCCTTAGGGTCTCGCTTATACCATTACCCTTGACCCACACTAATTCCATCATATTCTACAGACATTCTATCTTACTCATT
Source organism: Harrya chromipes (assembly GCA_038091155.1). Classification (NCBI taxonomy): domain Eukaryota; kingdom Fungi; phylum Basidiomycota; class Agaricomycetes; order Boletales; family Boletaceae; genus Harrya; species Harrya chromipes. The sequence goes on from JBBPNX010000155.1 coordinate 15,172, forward strand.
GTGCTCTTGTCATATGCCGTGCTCTTCGCTTGCTTTGTCATTATTTTGTCATTCTTGCTTACTCTGTTGCTGCGCATAGCAGTGGTTGTGAGTCTTGACAAGTCATTTCCCCTTTATATCCAGATGACTCCACTGCCTGCCCTAAAGGGCCTTTACATATATAAACCTAGATATCTGCCCATGTAAACCTCAGTCTTGATCCACTCAATCTACCTGAGTTTACCTGACTCCTCCTGAGCTTGTCGTCAGATCTCCTCCTTTGACATCCCTCATCTACATTGTCGACCTTCCAGTCTTTGACTGACCTCTGGTTAGCAACTGGAACCCAACCCTCATCATCGTCTTCCACATCAGGAAGACTCCTGGTCGTTGCATGACCAACCGATGCATCACCGTCATCCTTCAGAGGTTAACTCCCATCCCTCATCTCGCGTCTTTAGGTCACACCCCCTAGCTCCTGTTCCAATGTGTGGGTGAGTCATCGCCACCACAGAACTTGAGAACCCTCAGCCCTTTGTCCTCGCGAGTCTCGTACTCAGTCCTGAGTCCATGGTAGCCTGCTCACGCAGCAACCGTAACAAACACTACCTTCGATTCATTGGACTTTGGCAGTCAGTAATTGCCCACGACTGCCCAGTACTTAACAAGTACAAGACCAATCAGAACCAGGTTGATGCCTGGGACTGTAACAACAGCAGAGCCATTATGATCCTTGAATTGAGGATCCACCAGGACATCCTTCTCTGTCTTCCTCCTGTCAGCTCTACTGAACACTTATGGAGGATACTCAACGGAAATTTCAATATGGCTTCTGTCTCACTTGCCCACCAGTCTTCTTTCAACCTGGATTACCTTATTGAAACCTCGCCACTATTCCCGCCATTACCATTGCTCGCCATACCACCATCTGGATCTATATCCATGACTCGACTGTGTTGCAATACGATGGCCACAGTACATGGGTCGCTCGACTAACAGCACTCTGAGTGATAGCTAACCCAACCACAAGAAGATAGAACGATAGTATTGCCTTCGGATACCGATAGGCGTAGGGGATGAGAGAACGAACAAGGAACGGCTTAGTCAACTAACCAATGCACTATGGGGTGAATCACAGTTATTGATAGGACTGGAGTACTCTACGGTTACATGGAAGCCTTATATACGTACAGCTACCACTATTAGTAATCCAGTCCAGAGCGTAGGGTATCAGGGTAAAGTGATGTCATAGATAAGAGAAAGGGTTCTTAACCAATAGCATAAAGAGTGGGAGTCTAGACCAGGAGGAACAAGGGGACAACGTGTAGGCCAGGAGGTAGGCTCGAGGCATGACATCAGAGATAGGGTAAAGGAATACCCGGGTCTAGGCTGTATCACATGATGGGCGGGGCTAGACTGCTTAGTCAGCAAGTCACATGATCTGCTAAAGGTAAAATTAGTGCAAGCGCAAGTGTGACAAGTCTTGTGTTGCGTAGAAGATGAAAAGTAAAAGAATGTTATGACAGATTCATAACAGACTGAGCCCACCACCTAGGCTCTCTCCTACTCCTGCTTCTTTGCGATACAAGCACAAGGACCTTCCCTCTGGATGAACCTGGAGGACACCCACTGTAATCTCTCCACCTCTGGCCAAACACTTGAGGAGGGATGAGTCTCAGCCTACTATGACTAAAGCAGACTCTTTGGCCTCCTTTGAGTTTCCAACGATTGATGAGGTTGCGATTATGCACCTTGACAGGCCTGATGAGATCCCCTCCTCATCCTCATCCTCCTTGCCTCTCAACCAAGTGGAGCAAGATGTCGACACCTTCATGACTGCTCCATCCTTTGAGGATGATGATGCAGAATCACTTGGGTCTGACCCTTGTGAATGGGTTGATCGATTCTCCCAGTACTACGACATGGAAGGCAGTACCTCTGAGTATGTTTCCCCTTGTCCCCTGTCCTACAGAGAAGCTAATGCGCATTCACTGCAGCGAAATTATTCATTAGCTTTGAATACCCCTGTAGCAGATAGACTAAAGGACAATCCTACTACTGTTTCGCTGTTCTCACTGTGCGATGATTGCTCCAAGCATCACGGTAAAGGGAAATGAAAAGAGAGTGACATGCCACCCTGGATTTGGCTCCTTGACTCTAGAGCATCATCTCATTTCACCAATGATTTGAACGATTTTGTTGAATATCGCGCATACGACATGCCACAATACACGCAAACTGCCAACGGTAGAGCACCTATTAAAGGTGTTGGGACTGTTATTGTAGAACACAATGGACGACAAGTGCGATTATCACCAGTCATCTATATGCCCAATTGGAAAATCAAGCTTATTTCTATGGGCACTCTACTCAAGGATTGTGATCTCTCTTTTCACACCACTCCCACTCACATCAAGATCTATTACCAAAAGCTCAAGCATGTGGAATTGTCATTTCATCACCATGGCTTGGACATGATGTATTGGATCAGTGCTAAACCAATTAAACTGCATGACCAAGTGTCCAGCATTAATGCTGTTGACTTCAAGTTAATCCATCGTCGACTTGGCCATCCCTCTCACAATGTCATTAAGGCTGCTCACAAGCACATTAAAGACTTTTTGGACATCCAAATTCTGTTGAAAGCACCCCTTTGTCCAGGTTGTGAACTAGGCAAACAACCCAATCACTCGTTTCCTCACAGCGAGAAGTGTGCTACTGCTCCCTTTGAGTTGATCCATTCTGATCTTAAATCATTTGAGATCGAATCATACCACAAGTATTGGTATGCAATCATATTTTACGACGACTTCACTTCTATGTCATGGGTTGCCTGTCTCAAAACCAAGGATCAGGCCTTTACTGCCATTACAGATTTCTTTGCCATGATCTGCACTCAGTACAATGCATTGTTTGAGGCTGGCGTTCTGACGCCAGAGGAGAATTCACCTCCAAAGCCTTCACTGAGTATTGTTATGAATCTGGTCATAACATTCCTTTACTTTCGCCATTCTTGCATCGCGATACTTGTCACAATCACGATTGCCTAATCTTTATGCCAAAGCAGATCACGTGACTTGCTGACTAAGCAGTCTAGCCCCAACCATCATGTGATACGATCTAGACCCGGATCATCCTTCATCCTATCTCTGACGTCATGCCTCGAGTACTCCTCCTGGTATCCTCGTTGTCCCCTCATTGTAAAAGGTCTAGGTCATCACTCTTTATGCTATTGGCTACTATTCTTCTTATCTATGACATCATTGTATTCCCTGATACCCTACGCCCAGAACTGGATTACTAATAGTGGTTAGCTGTACGTATATAAGGCTTCCATGTATCGTAGTCAATCCCCAGTTCTATCATAAACAATGGTTTAGTCCCAAAGACCTGGCCTTGTGGTTGTGAACGTCCTATCCTTGTCTCCATTTCCTTGTCCCAACGCCTATTGGTATCCAAAGGCAGAACTACTCTTTTATCTATCGTCTATGGTTGATTAGGGTTGCACCTAGCTTCCTCCTTGTCAGTCGGTCTGGTCTTGACGGATCCATTACAAGTATATGCATGAACAAGGTATCAACATACTCCAGTCCACCCCCTATGCTCACCAGCAGAATGAACAAGCAGAACACTTGATTCATACTTTAATAGATAAGGCACAGGCTATGCATTTTTACATGCATCCCATGTGTACAATTGCACTCCTTTTGTGCGACTAAACTGGAAAACCTCAATGGGACTAAACAATTGATCTCATATCTTCGTGTATTTGGATGTGGTGCCTATGTGCATCTTTCCGATGAGATTCAAACAGGTAAACTGCAACCTAAATTGCAGTCGATGATCTACTTGGGTGTATCATCAGGAAGCGAGTCCAATTGGATATTCATGCGCCCCAACAATGCCATGTTTATTTCCGCCCATGCCATCTTTAATGAGAACCTGTTCCCTCATTGTTCAGGGGCTAGGCCTCACAAGCCCATAAGCAGCACACTGCGCAATCCACCTCCTCATCATGATCATCATTCCAAGCCAGAAATCTCTGATCTCGAAGGGTCTGATTCAGATGCGCAACCATGCGCTCAAACACGCCAACCAGCAGTTGCACCTCTGGCATCTCCAGAACCTCATCTCAACCATCCACCTCCTGGTAACACCTTCTCGTGTACCCAGACCAGCACCCACTGCTCCACCTGCACTCCCATGTCACAGTGAACGAGTCTGTCGTGCGCCTACGTGCCCAGACACGTTTATGAAGAGCAAAGGCACCCACTTAAACAGCTTAAGGAGATTGAACAAGATTCCCACTGGAAGGAAATGGTTGGAGAGTCCTCACGCCCACATGAAGAACCAAGTATACCGGATATCCCTGGTGCCATGCCTCCCTCACCTACTCTTTCGGAAGACAATGTAGACCGTCTGACCAGGGAAGGGGAAGAAGCATTACTTCATTATCTTTGCACACGAGCGGTACCCCATACTACCAACATTAATTATTGCGACTGGTCCTTCAAGGACATTATTAAACTCCCTCCTGCTGAACAAGCCCTATAGTGAAAGGCCTGTGAGGATGAACTTCAAATAATGAAAGATCGACACATCTTTGAGCTTGCTGACCGTCCACCCAACTCAAAGGTGATAAAAAACTGATGGATGTTTGATGTCAAATCAGACGGACACAAAAAAGCTCACCTTTTTGCAAAAGGCTTCTCTCAAATTGAGGGATTAGATTTCAATTAGATCTTCAGCCCAGTTGTTTACTTTGAGACAATGTGATGCATGCTTGCCCTCTCCACACTCCATAACTAGTACATTACTGGTGTAGGTGTGTGATCAGCATTCCTTTACAGAAAACTGGAAGAGAAACTCTACATGGAGTTTCCTGAGGGTACCACACCACCCCATTTAAAAGGCAAAGTCCTCTGACTCCCTCTGCTCCATTTATGGACTAAAACAGGCAGGTTTGACCTGGTGGAGAGCACTAGACAAGTCAATGCAGGAACTAGGCTTCAAGCGATTAAAATCAGATGCTGGCCTTTTCATCTATCGCAAGGGAAATGATATCGTCCTAGCGATTATCTACGTAGATGACTCCCTCTTCTGCGGACCTAATAAAGCTTTAGTAGATAAGCTTAAGGCCATATTCATGAAGAAGCATTTATTTATACTTTCATAAGCTCCCTTTACACCATTGGCTATCTATTCCTGCCATCTTACATGTGTATCATTAGTCAACTGTAGCCAGTAGTATATAAACCCTCCATGTATTTGTAGACATTCCTCAGTTGTATTCATTTGGTTTCTTGGTTAATGCCTTGGACTAAGTTGCATCAACTTCTCCTTACTCTCATAAACTCCTCTTTTCTATTGTGTAGACATGACATATCCCCGAGACAGTCCTTGTTCTTGTGGTTCCTAACAACATCTCATACCTTGACAAAGTACTAGAGCACTTTGGCATGTGTAACTCTAAGCCTGCTTGTACCCCTTTACCACAGGGATTCTACCCAGTGAAGAACAATAAACCCATAGACGCTACGTTCGGATGCGTGTTACGGTTGTTGCATAAGCAGGCTTCCATTGACCCAAGGTTGAGTACGAGACTCTCGAGGTCAAGGGGTTGAGGGTTCTCTTGTTCCGCAGTGGCGATGACTCACCCACGCGTAGGAACAGGAGTCTAGGAATGTGACCTGAAGGATGCTAGTCAAGGGATGAGGAGTTAACCTCCAAGAGATGACGACAAAGTGTTGGTTGGTCGTGTGACGACTGGGAGCCTTCCTACAGTGGAAGGGTACAAGGGAGTTGGGTCCGGTCGCTAACTGGGAGACAGTTGAAGACGAAGTGTTGACAACGGGAACAAGGTATGTCGAAGGAGGGGATCCAATCGATGAATGCAGTGAGGAGTCAAGTAACTCAGGTAAGATTGAGTGGATCAAAACTAAGGTTACATGACTGGGTATCTAGGGTTTATATACGTAAAGGCCCCCTTTAGGGCCGGCAGCGGAGTCATCTGGATAAAGAAGGGAAATTACTCGTCATGACACACAAGCACTGCTATGCGCAGTAACAGCATAAGCAAGAATGACAAAGGGTGAAGAAGAGATGAGTAATCGTGCAATAGGCACGGCATATGACAAGAGCATGATTAGTAAGGTAGAATATCTGTGGAATACAATGGAATTAGTGAGGGTCAAGGGCAAATGCATAAGTGAGACCTGAACAGCCTATGCTGCAATGAAGGCGTAGTCCGAGTGGAGATGAAGGACGAAGGCAAAGTGAAAAGAAAATGTAAAATGTAACAATGCGTTTCCAGACTGTCATTGGTTCATTACTATACATCATGATTGGCACACGACCAGATATTGCCTATGCTGCAATGCAGATGGCTAGACAATTTGCCAACCCCTCACAGGATGACCTTGATAAGGCCCTGTATATATGCTGATACCTCTTAGGCACACGCAATTACTCACTTGTCTATAATGGATCTTCTGGAAAGGGATTGCTTGCATGTACTGACTCTGACTGGGGTCAAGATAAAATTACCGGTCATTTCCAGAAAGGTTTCTATATGAAACTGGCTGATGGTGTTTTCCTTTGGAATCCACATTTACAAAAAACCACCGCTATCTCTTCTACTGAAGCTGAGTATATGGCTTTAAGCAACTGTTCCCGCCAAGCCGTCTGGATTCACCAGATGATGGAAGAACTTGGATACCATCTAAAACCAATCCTGATTTGTGGTGAGAATCAAGGGTCGCTATTTATAGCACAAAACCCAGTCACTGAGAAACACTCAAAACACATTCATATTCGCTATCATTTTGTATGCAATGCAGTGATGATGTTCAAGCAGGTTGAACTGTTATTTATCCCAGGGGATGACAACCCAGCAGATATGTTCACTAAGAACCTCAGATATGTCAAATTCGAGAAGTTCAGATCCTTGCTTGGTCTTGAGTCTTACTTGCTGACTTGATTCACTATGTGATACATGCTTCTGATTGTCAGTGCAATTCTATCTATGCCTATAGTGTCCCTGTACACAAGGCAAGGGGGAGTGTTGAAGTTAGACATATGTATATCACTCAGTAATATTACATCAGTAGTGTAGTCACATGACTTCTATCTCCTGTATCTATATTAACTTGCTCTGAGAGCTGAGTTCAATAGGAATTTTAATTGTCTTTTGACCATTAACCACTATGTTCCTATGCAGCCACCTATGCAGCCACCCAGGTAAGTAGTGAGCTAGTAGTAGTTCCTTAGCCCTCAGATTGTAGCACTATATGTGTTCTCTCAACAATTAAGTACTCGGATGGAGCGATTTCTGATGTTTGGGGGTCAGATATTTATGCCACAGGTGTTGTCATGAGGTTGAGGCTCATTCCTGCTGGGTTCTACATTGAATTAAAGAGCGAAAAGGGATGCGGAGGGCATCCAACAGGCCCACGTCGGTAGGCAAGGACATGGTTGAATGGAACGACAAGATACTATTATGAGACTTGATTCCATTCACCATGCTCGACATTTGTTCTGAAAGGACTTCAAGGCCCTCTGATCTGTCTTCAATGATTGCTCTCAAAGTGGTTGCATCCTTCAAGTTGGGGCCAACTCTTTGTACTGGACAGGTTCTATGTGAGATTGAGACTACTGTGAGCAAATTACTAGATCGCGAAAGACACTTTGGACGTGAGCCATTTAGTTTCAGTTTTCTCAGCACACTTCCATGATGTTGCACAGTTATCAGGCTTTGGGAACATGGTGAGGGAGGAGTTACAATCCATTTCAAAACAGATGTTCATAGCCAGAAGGACTACAAACTTGCCTCCAATATGAGTGAAGAATGCACGCTCAGTGCTGAATATATATGTTTGGCACGTCTTGTAGCTTACCATCCCAGAGGAGATGCGATGACTAGAGGAGTTGACCAACATAGGACAACACGCACTTATTTGTTACCACGAATTTCAAGAGTCACAAAGTCTTGGTGAAATCTACCAAGCACTTTGAACAAGCACAAGACATAAGCCCACGAGACCATCCTAGTTGTGCGACCATCCTTTTCAACCTGACTACCACCAACCTGATGTACTGCTGAACAATTGATGCTTCTCCCCATCTTGACATATTGATCAATCTATACCGTGCTGCCCTTTGCTTCTGTCCTCTGGTCACCCCGATCATCCGCTCATACTGCTCAGTCCTGGAGTATCCTTGAAAGTCCGTTTCTAAAGACAAGATGATGAATCAGACAAGGAAGAACATAATGTACTCCTTTCCCAAGTCCTCAAGGTTTCTCTGGAAGTTGTGCCTACCATACAGTGATTCTCACGGTTGGTTGTACTGTGGACTTTGAGTTGGTCTCAGAGGCAGTCATTCTCCAGGCCGTTGAGAATGACATTGATGAAGATGAAGATGAAGATGAAGAGAAAGAAGAAGGGAGTATCAACAGGTTAGACACTATTTTACAACAGTGTTCTATGCAGAGACCCTCAGAGGTGTGATGCTGGACCCTCTTTTTATCTGTGTTCAATTGGACAGTGTTGGCAACCTTGTTGACCACAGGAAGGCCATTTCTACACTGGATATTGTGGTATAATCCACCTGTGATGATCACCTTGACAAGACTTCGCAGTTAAATAGCCTTGGTGTATCATTGTTGACATGCTACCTGGAATCTGAGGATCTTGTTGACCTGGAGAGGACAATTTTGTCAAACAGTTTGTCTCATTCACTATGTCTTTCATCGTCTTACACTCTCAAGCTTGCAGGTCAATTTCAGGACATTTCCAAAACATATTGCATGCTCATAATATAAGTTCACACTGTGCAGCAGGCCCACAATTCTGGAAGTGCACCACACAATTATTTGTTCCTTCGCTCTCAGCTCTCCTACTGGGCGAGGTGCATGCAAGTTTTTGGTGAGTAAATCCTTCTATGTGTCCCACACCAAGGAGGATGCGCATCAGTCCCATCTTAGATCCTTTTCGTCAGTGGCTATCAATCACTCTCTCACCTCCACAAGTAACTCTGATAAGACCATTCCGAATTTTGTTGCACGGAGTTCATGTGGAGCATTACCAACACACCTAATCATTGGCGAGGAGAAGAACAAATTTGGCGATGGAGGGTTGGACCCCTCAGCGCAAGCTGTCTTCTCATTTATGTGTACAGTCGGTCAAAGTGAGATAATAGCCACTATTCCACATCTATTGTCTGGTGTTTTACTGACCCTTTCTTTGCATAGAACGAAGAGCTCAATCTGAAATGTTGCTGCCCTGCTTTCTTCATCATCCATGCAGGACCATGGTTCATGATCATGGTGTTACGGTTGCTGCGTGAGCAGGCTACCGTGGACTCAGGACTGAGTACGAGACTCGTGAGGACGAAGGGTTGAGGGTTCTCAGGTTCCGCGGCGGCGATGACTCACCCACGCGTTGGAACAAGAGCAAGGGGGTGCGACCTAAAGACGCGGGACAAGGGCAAGGACGAAGGATGAGGACGATACCTCGGTTGGTCGCGCGACGACTGGGAGTCTTCCTGTAGCGGAAGACGACGAAGGAGCAAGGGTTCCGGTCGCTAACCGGGAGACTGTCGAAGACTGGAAGGTCGACGACGTAGACGAAGGAGTCGAAGGAGGAGATCCGACGACGGACGCAGGAGGAGTCAAGTAAGCTCAGGTAGATTGAGTGGATCAAGACTGAGGATACATGGACGGGTATCTAGGGTTTATATACGTAAAGGCCCTTTAGGGCAGGCAGCGGAGTCATCTGGATATAAAGGGGAAATGACTCGTCATGACTCACAAGCACTGCTATGCGCAGCAACGGAGTAAGCAAGAATGACAAAGCGATGACGAAGCGATGACGAATGTGCGAAGGGCACGGCATATGACGTGAGCGCGATGAGTAACGTAGAATGTCTGTGGAACGTGGTGGAATCAGCGTGGGTCAAGGGCAATGGCATAAGTGAGACCCTAACGGCCTATGCAGCAACGAAGGTGTAGTCCGAGTGAAGACGAAGGACGAAGGCGAAGTGAAAGGAAAAAGTGAAACGTAACAGCATCACTATTGTGGTGCTGCTCAGATTCATACTCTGCTTGCATACCTGCATGCAGAGCATGTGAGCCTGAAGGGTCACTAGACTCCATGTAGCTGTGTGGTTGAGATTGGAGCACAAGTTGACTAGCTGGAGGAAGTGGCTGCATTCATCCAGTGATGCCACTTCCACCCTTGCTCCATTTCGTGAGTAGATCTTCAAGGAAACATGCATGCAGGCGTGACGCGTGATATATGGGGTTCGTCAATCATCACTTCTTGCCATATTGTGATGAATCAGCCAATCAAGTCGAATATCTTGTTCTCCATCTCTCAAGTGAGAATGTGAACAAGCTCAGGTCAGAAAAGCTGTTTCAGGTACTGAGTTTCTGAGTGTGATGAATTCACATTGCCAACATCTATATACCTAGTCAAGCAGAAAGCCTCAAAATAGTTCCCATTTGGACAGTGTAGCATAGAAATATTCCCGTAATACCTCGCTAAGACTTACTTGGTCAATTCTGAGAGCTGTGATTGAAGAAGAGGATGGCCAACCGTTCATGAACAGTCGTCAAGCGGTAACATTATAAACCCATCCTCCTGATCAGTGAGGACCAGCGCCCTTGGACGAGGATGATGTCAGGGTTGACGCCTTCTAGGCCACCTCCACCAAGAGTAAATCCAGCAACACACACGCCAATGTGGTCCAGGTGAGTCGTAAACATTGTCCCAAGTGAGACCTGCTGCCACGATAACCATTCTGTGGTGGAATCATAGACAGCCTTGAAGAACCTTGATGCAGCAATTTGAATACCCTCAGTGGATGAAAAGCCTGGATTGGTACACCAGCATCAAGCTATGATTTTCCATCAGCTACTATGGAAGCTCAGGAATCATACATTGCCACTGTGACTGTGATGAATTGAGCAAGCCCCATCACTTCATGGGATTCTATGATGAACAATAGTGTCATAGTCAACTTGGTCGGAAGAAGTGCATTGGCGGCAGTACTTGAAATGCTGTTTTAAGATCACTACAGGCTTTTTATTTGCTAGGATTTCTTGGAATGGGGATCTGCACTAGGGCATGTGGGCAGAGTCTAGGGATGTCGAGGTTATGATAACCTACTCTTTTTATGACCGCTGTATCTATGCTACCGCTCACACAATACATTCAATGAGGCCATTCAAGACTGCCACATTGTTTAACTTGGAATCACTACCACACACAGAGGTAGGCAAGTCCCAGTGGAGCAGCACTCGAAATAAGGATGTACATTGAAGTCATTTCGATGTCTGCCGACAGTGTATTGTGTCTGAAATCAGAGAGTCTGAGTTTGTACTTCATGGTGACATACATAAGATGAAGAAACAATACCATCCAGCTGTGTGAAGACAAATAGCATTGGAGCATACCAAAAACGATAGGATAACTTGCAATGGCTGGTGCAGAATGTGTGATGCGGATGCGGGAATGCAGAAGGTGTGATGTCGAAGTACTTACCAGCTGGTACTGGGGTAAATCTGGTTGCAGGTAATACAAGAGCATCCAGTGAGTGGGTTTGCAGCACTGCATCAACACCATTCTACATATCTCCTCGTCAAATGCTAGCGCTTGGTAGTACAATACATTGAAACCTGTAGTTCATTGAGAGGTGATCAGGCTTTTCACATGGGTTAGATAACTGCTAGGCAGTGGCAGCGGACCTACATTGATTGGTCTATGAATCCGGTTGGTTGTTCCAAGCTTGGAGCAACATTGTTGAACCAAATAATGTCATCTAACAAGTTAATGCCAGAAGGGTTTGCACCTAGCCTCTGGAACTGTGCATCAAGTTGGTCAAGTTGAATCTGTAAAACTGATAACATTGAGTGACACGAGCAACATTGTAGTTTGTATCCATCAAAGCAAACTTTGAAGTCCATCGTGAGGACCATTCCTTCTGCTTGGTTTTTTGAACCGCAAAGCTTGGGCGCAGAGGAAAGATCAGCAGGGTCGGTGATCACAGCACCAAACCTCCTTTACCAGGGGAGGACTCTTCTTCTGCGCTGACAGTCTAGAGTCATTCAGCGACAGCAAACATGTCAAAACGACAGAGGATTTGTTGGGTTGAAAGACAGACTCTCTGGCGAGTGTGTCCATGTGACTCTTTTACCTTCTTTGCTAAGGAGAGGACTTGCCAAGCAGGGCGTGCCATCTTGACCCCAGAGTGCAGACTCGCAAGTTGAACTGTGGGAAAACCACACCCTGCCATTCAGCCATTGACAACATCGTCAAGTCACACTCCTCACCATATCAGAACTCCTCCCAGAGTATGCTCTAGAAGTTTTGAGCCAATATGACAGGTATCCTAAACGGAATCCAAATACCTCGGATTTCGAATATTAGCACGACCTTTGTGTATTCATCAATAGGCATCTGCCACCACCACCATCTCAACAAACTGGTGCTGGCTCTGTCAAGAGCCAATTCAATGTTATGACGGATTGCTTGGATAGACTTGTGCTCCCTATGCTGCAATATACCATATTGGCAGACTACAAATACAGCATCAGCAAGTCCCTCCCTCAGCCGGAGTCTCCCATCAACTCTTGGTTGGTTGGGGCCATTTTATGTATCATGCACCAGATGAAGAAGAACAAGCTACTGGTATTCAAAGTAAGTTGTCCTACACATTCTCATGGCCAGCTAAAACTCCTCTAAGGATGACCCTTCACTTTCATACACACCCCCAATGTCTCAGCAACAATCAAATCCATAGTTATCCCACCCTGATGGCATACATACTCCTATATTTTCAAAGAATAAGGCAGCACCTGGTAAAAAAAGGACCAAAATTGTCAATCTAAAAATAAAATCTATGGTGGCAGCCTCCAGAAAGCAGGGGTGGGCTGGTAAAAAGTGATGGTATCAGCTGAGGCCTAAAGAACGAAGCAGGATGAAATCTGCATGTCAGCCAGGGAGGCAGTATTTACACATCCTTCCTCTGTATTCTGCCTTATGATACTACAGTCGACTCTCACATAAGAAATAGGGGGTAAAAGTGATACTCTCTTATAGTGTATACCCTTTGAGATTTCCCAGCTCAGAATGTAGGGGCATGGTAAGTTTTCTTGATTATTGTGACTTCCATATAACAAATACTCTCTTATAACATATACCTGATAGGGATTTCTCGACTCCATAACCGATACTACCCTCGGAATAATACCAAATTAGGAAAATATATTAAATAAAATTTCTCAACTGGCATGGACATTTCACACTCATCATGATAGTGTCTAATGACATGCTCAAAAGCCTTCTCAAAAGCGCTCTAGACAACTTGGAGGCAACAGGTATCTTCAGCCCTCGAACTGGATGAGCATTTCCAAGTTCCTCAACTTGGACACAGAGACACACAACATTTTTGAAGTGACGGATGAGGGCATCCACCTGTCCATGATGGACGCATGCCCGTCATGAGAAATGAGTGAGACCGATGAACAGGATTGCAGTGCTATGAATGGCCACCCGAAGCCATGTCGTACCCAAAGAGAGACTCTCAAGGCAGCACTTGTGCTACAGGATGTCGTCAACAAGCTTGATGATGATTTTGGATGGGAGTTTGAATATATGTTATGCATGTTGAAACAGAGGACACAAGTCGCTGGGACACAGAATGCAATGAACAGCAACATACTACTCCACATATTATCCTTACCAATACTACTCAGAAAACTCAACTGCTTTGTCTCGGCAAGCCAAGTCAAAGAGTTGGAAGCACAGAGTCCTGCAGGTTGAACTTGCGGAGAGTCCAGGGACACCAAGAAGCATCAGGGAGAGACAAAGGTGGAACGTGCATCCATGATCTAAGCTGAGAGTCGAAGAAATCGATTAGCACCCAAAAGAGATCAACGAGGTGCCAGAGGCATCCCCAGATCACATACAACCTATCCCAAACCCTACAGATCAATCCCATAGCAAAGCGAACAACCACAATGAAGCATGATTGCTGCATAGCAAGTCAGTGAGCAAGCCAGACAATCTAGGGTGAGACACACCTACTGGGTGATCCCCACAGCTTCTAAAAATGCTCAGAACCCCAGATTAGAGAAGGTGTCATCAAAATGAACATGCTACATGGATAAAGATGGCCGGGAGGTGACAGGTGTTGAAGTTAGACGTATATCACTCGGTAGTATTACATAAGTAGTGTAGTCACATGACTTCTATCTCCTGTATCTATATTAACTCACTCTGAGAGCTGAGTTTAATAGGAGTTTTAATTGTCTCTTGACCATTAACCACTACGTTCCTATGCAGCCACCTACGCAGCCACCCAGGTAAGTAACAGAGCTAGTAGTAGTTCCTTAGCCCTTGGATTGTAGCGCTATATGCGCACTCTCAACAGGTTATGAGCCCTGAATGGTTCTGGCAGCATCTATGTGCCTTTGTGTGCTAGATCGCGCCAACTACTCTAGCTTGCCTGGAATGTTCTGTGCGATCACTTGCTGAACAGTTCGAACATTCTTGATGGGTCTTGTGCGATTTCGCCTTGACAGTGCCCTATGCGCTCTCATGCACTAGAACATGCCATCTCAGACACTCTAGTGATTTAGGCATCCTAGTGTATTCTGTGCAACTTCATGTGCCAGAACATGCTTGCCTATCACTGGGTCCCTGGATGTCTAATGCGTCTCCGCTCCCTTCTCTTTCATTCATTTATCAAATAGGTACTGACATATTCCACACCCAGATCACTATGTCTCAGTCTACCCTCCATGCCATCAACAAGCTCAACGGATCTAACTATTGTCGCTGGGCCGACGAGATGAAGTTCTACCTTTAGTCTGTCAGTGTTTGGAACTCCACCATGAAGCGAGATCCGAAGATGGTTTCAACTTGGAAAAGCAGCAGGACTGGGACAATAACGACGACAAAGCTATGGGATGTATGAAGCTTCGTATTGAACACCACCTCATTAGTCATCACGCTAACTGCAATACTGCGCGTTCCCTTTGGGAATCACTCAAAAATCAGTATGATGCCCCCTCTGTTGCCTCTGCCTACTTGGAATTCAAGGCCCTCCTCGCTCTGACGTTCCCCGAAAATAATCACCCTGTGCAGACTTTCGTGAAAATCAATACAATATTCGCAAATCTCGAATCCTTCGACTACAAGATCCCTGACAAGATCAGGCTCATGATGGTATTGACCAAACTCCCGAAATATGCTGAATTCTTCACCAACCTGATCAACACCTCCTCGGCCTCTACGGTCCAGACAGAGGAGGATTCCTCCGCCTCCATGCTGCCTTCTATGGCAGAAGTAGAGAAGAACGTCACTGCTGCTTATCAGCAGCTCGCCTCTCGTCGCCCTACCAAGGGTACACAGCAGCTGTCGCAGCAGGCCAATAAGGTCTCTGCTGTGAAGCGAAAGAACAATGACCCGAAGTTTGACACCCAGCAGCAGCAAGGCAACGAACAGGGTCAGGGGGGGAAGAAAAAGAAATCTCGACGCAGCAAACGCTCAGACAAGGGTGAAGCCAAGCAGCAGCAGCGCAAAAGTGCACACACCAATGCGGCGGAACCATCTGCTTCATTCGCCTTTGCTGCAGGATGGCCCTCAGATGTCACTGAAGCGACTACACCTGCCACCATCGACCCCCGCACACTCGCACACTCCACCAGCTCTACTGACTATGGTCCACCTGCGTTCCCTCATGTCCAGAATGCAATATCGCTTCTGGAGCATATGGGTAAACCCACCTCCATCCAAGCCGTCCACAATGTGGATGTTGTCGCTAACCAACACTTGGACTGGACTGATGGGATCCCCTCTGGTTCCTCTAGACTCGTTGATTGAGTAGAACCAGAACATGATGAAGCAATGACCACTCCGTCCTTCGAAGACGATGATGCAGTCTCGCTTGGGTCCGACCCTTGTGACTGGGTTGATCGATTCGCCCAGTATTACGACATGGAAGGCGGTACCTCCGAGTATGTTTCCCCTTGTCCTCTGTCCTACAGAGAAGCTAATGTGCATTCACTGCAGCAAAATTATTCATTAGCTTCGAATACCCCTGTAGTAGATAGAACAAAGGACAATCCTACTACTGTTTCGCCGTTCTTACTGTGCGATGATTGCTCTAAGCATAATGGTAAAGGGAAACAGAAAGAAAGTGACATGCCACCCTGGATCTGGCTCCTTGACTCTGGAGCATCATCTCATTTCACCAATGATTTGAATGATTTCGTTGAATATTGTGCATACCACACACTACAATACATGCAAACCGCCAACGGTAGAGCACCTATCAAAGGTGTTGGGACAGTTATTGTAGAACACAATGGACGACAAGTGCGATTATCGCCAGTCATCTATATGCCCGATTGCAAAATCAAACTTATCTCTATGGGCACTCTACTCAAGGATCGCGACCTTACTCTTCGCACCACTCCCACTCATATCAAGATCTATCACCGAAAGCTCAAGCATGTGGTATTATCTTTTCATCACCATGGTTCGGATACGATGTATTGGATCAGCACTAAACCAATTAAACCACATGACCAAATGTCCAGCATAAATACTGTTGACTTTGAGTTACTCCATTGGCGTCTTGGCCATCCCTCTCGCGACATCATTAAGGCTGCTCGCAAGCATATCAAAGACTTTCCGGACATTGAAATTCCGTCGAAAGCACCCCTTTGTCCAGGTTGTGAACTAGGCAAACAACCCAATTGCTCGTTTCCTCATAGCGAGAAGTGTGCCACCGCTCCCTTTGAGTTGATCCATTCTGATCTCAAATCATTTGAGATCGAATCGTACCACAAGTATTGGTATGCGATCGTATTTTATGACGACTTCACCTCTATGTCGTGGGTTGCCTGTCTCAAAACCAAGGATCAGGCCTTTACGGCTGTTAAACATTTCTTTGCCATGATCTGCACTCAGTACAACACAGTTGTTCGAGGCTGGCGATCTGATGCCGGAGGAGAATTCACCTCCAAAGCCTTCACTGAGCACATGCGCGAACAAGGCATTAACATACTCCAGTCCGCCCCCTATGCTCACCAGCAGAACGGATGAGCAGAACACTTGATTCGTACTTTAATGGATACAGCACAGGCTATGCGTCTTCACGCTTGCCTCCCTGATTCATACTGGGAATTCACGTCTCTACACACATCCCATGTGTACAATCGCACTCCTCTTGCGCGATTAAACTGGAAAACCCCATTTGAGACACTCAATGGGACTAAACCATCGATCTCACATCTTTGTGTATTCAGATGTGGTGCCTATGTGCATCTTCCCGATGAGATTCGAACAGGTAAACTGTAACCTAAATCACAGTTGATGATCTACTTGGGTGTATCATCAGGAAGCAAGTCCAACTGGATATTCATGCGCCCAAATAACGCCATGTTCACTTCTGCCCATGACGTCTTTGATGAGAACCTGTTCTCTCATTGTTCGGGGGCTAGGCCTCACAAGCCTGTAAGCAGCACACCGTGCAATCCACCTCCTCATCACGATCATCATTCCGAGCCAGAAATCTCTGATCTCAAAGGGTCTGATTCAGATGCGCAACCACACGCTCGAACACACCAACCTGCAGTCACACCTCCGGCATCTCCAGAACCTCATCTTGACCATCCACCACCTGCTCTTATAACACCTCCACATGCACCTAGACCAGCACCCGCTGCTCCACCTGCACTTCCACATTGCAGTGAATGAGTCCATCGTGCACCTACACACCCAGACAACATTTATGGAGAGCGAAGGCACCCGCTTAAACAGCTTAAGGAGATTGAGCAAGATTCCCGCTGGAAGGAAATGGTTGGAGAGTCCTCACACCCACGCAAAGAACCAAGTACACCGGATATCCCTGGTGCGATGCCTCCCTTGCCTACTCCTTTGGAAGACGATGTAGACCGTCTGATCAGGGAAGGGGGAGAAGCATTACTTCATTATCTTTGCGGGCGAGCGGTACCCCACACTGCTGATGTTAATTATCACGACTGGTCCTTCAAGGACATCATAAAACTCCCTCCTGCCAAACAAGCCTTATGGCGAAAGGCCTGCAAGGATGAACTTCAAATCATGAAAGATCGACACGTCTTTGAGCTTGCCGACCGTCCACCCAACCGAAAGGTGATAAAAAACCGATGGGTGTTTGATGTCAAATCAGACGGACGCAAGAAAGCTCGCCTTGTTGCAAAAGGCTTCTCTCAAATTCAGGGATTAGATTTTGATGAGATCTTCAGCCCGGTTGTTTGCTTTGAGACTGTGCGATGCATGCTCGCCCTCTCCGCACTCCACAACTGGTATATTACTGGTATAGATGTGCGATCAGCGTTCCTTTATGGAAAACTGGAAGAGGAACTCTACATGGAGTTTCCTGAGGGTTTCATGCCACCCCATTTAAAAGGCAAAGTCCTCCAACTCCTCCGCTCCATTTATGGACTAAAACAGGCAGGTTTGACCTGGTGGAGGGCACTAGACAAGTCGATGCAGGAACTAGGCTTCAAGCGATCAAAATCAGATGCTGGCCTCTTTATCTATCGCAAGGGAAATGATATTGTCCTAGCGATTATCTATGTAGACAATTCCCTCTTCTGCAGACCTAATAAAGCTTTAGTAGATAAGCTTAAAGCTGCATTCATGAAGAAGTGGGAATGCTGCGACCTTGGGGAACCTCATGAATTCCTCAGGATGACTATTCATCGAGAAGGTCAAAGGATCCAAATTGACCAAATCTCATACCTCGACAAAGTACTAGAGCGCTTTGGCATGCAAAATGCTAAGCCTGCTCGTACTCCTTTACCACAGGGATTCTACCCAGTGAAGAACAATAAACCCATAGATGCTGCGTTACAGACGCGCTTCCAGACTGTCATTGGTTTGTTATTATATATCATGATTGGCACATGACTGGATATTGCCTATGCTGTAACACAGATGGCTCGACAATCCGCCAACCCCTCACAGGATGACCTTGATAAGGCCCTGTACATATGCCGATACCTCTTAGGCACACGCAATTACTTGCTTGTCTAAAACAGATTTTCTGGCAAGGGATTGCTCGCATGTACTGACTCTGACTGTGTTATGAATCTGGTCATAACATTCCTTTGACTTCGCCTTCTCGCAACGAAGACTTGTCACACTTCGTCTTGCACTAATCTTTATGCCAAAGCAGATCACGTGACTTGCTGACTAAGCAGTCTAGC
>JBBPNX010000156.1:0-34345 GCA_038091155.1 Harrya chromipes
AGCAGTACGACTCTCAAACAACGGGCTTTCGGCTTGTCTCGATAACCACGTATGAGTCATCGACTCCGCGGATCCCGTGTAACTACTGTACAATTTTAACGTATGAGTAATATTGACAGGGTGCCCAGTGCAGGATCACAGAAACATGAAAGGGGCTGTCGGTTTAAATCGGACAGCATGCTGGCAGCCTCGACTTGCGGGCCGGAGCTACATATTTATGTTATAGATAGACTCATCCCCATTTGTCCCTAGACACATTGCGGAGAGGGTACCGATATGGATTACAACATGATTGAATATACATCCGTTTCCAGAGCGAGAGTCATCTCATACGAATCTTCGAGGGGGTCGTGCAAACGTCGTAAATAAATTCCTGCGAGTCGTGAGGGGCATGCCGAACTTAATTGCTGAGCGAACTTCGTGCGCGAATGCGTTCGCCGTAGTAGTAGATCCACACCGGGAACGGAATGCCGATGACGATGGCGAGTCCTGCGAGCAGCGAGTTTCCACCGCCATAACCTAGTTTGGCATACATCTGCACTCCAAACAGGGGGAAAACAAACCCAAGGAGGGATCGGAACACCTAAAAGACCGATTCATGTCTCCTTCATACATCAGAATGCCAAGAAACGCACGGAGGCGGCGGCCAGTGCACTGGCAGAATACGTGAAGGTATCAACGAGGTACAGCTGGATGGGGAGACTATGCACAATTCCATTTGAGATCACGTGTCACACAGCCGCAAGACACGTACAAGGTAGTCATTAACGCGAAACCATAGATGGCAGTCCCGATGATCGGCATGATCCAGTGGATTCGAGCTTGGGCCGACCAACCGTACCAGCTTGGGATCACGTCAACGCCTCGTTTGAACCATGCCGGATACCCACTTACAACAATCCGATAGGGGCGAAAAGGGAGCCGAATATCAGCGCTGGGACGCGCATCTCAGGCTTTCCTTGTCCTCCGTTTCTCGCTGCCAGCTGAGTGATGGTTACTAGTAGCACCTCAGCAGAACACGAGGACCTACCCGAACGTATATTCGGTCTGATATTCTAGCACCAAGTATGGTGGCGACAATGAACCCAAATCCAAGGCCAATGTATGCCAAGCCTCCAATGCCGACATTGAAGTGATACACTGTCGCAAACAGGTCTGAAAAGGCCCGTCACGATTCAACGATGCCGCGGTCATCCAAGAACTGGTCAAAACCTACCGGGGAATGTAGCAAACATCAGGTAATAGATACCTATTTGAGTCAGGTGTCAGTCCCTTCCATGGCATGTCTCGCCTTGTGACACTGACCATATATCCTTAAGGGGTCCAGTTAATTCCCGCCAGATTCAAAAAGCAGCGACTTACAGAGCCATGTACAAGCTGAGAATAAAGCAAATGAAGCTTCGTGTGAGAAGGATTACCGGTCGTTTCAAGTTGATCCAGAGATATCTCAGTCTGTCCTGAACATCAGAACCCGTACTCCCTTTCTCTGGATCTGCCCCATGGGCATGAAGTCGCTGGCGAATAAGCGGTGCGTATGTCTCCTTGAGAAGAGGAATCCCGAGCATCGAAGCAGCAGCACACAGGCCCACGATTACGTAGAACACGTATTCGATGCCGACGGCTTGACTGATAAACCCACCCATCACTGGTCCGATTGCTGGGCCTACACGCAAGCATGAGTCGCAAAACGCAGTCTGGAAGTGAAATAGTACCGATCAGAGGCCCGAGAGTGTACATGGCCATCGCAGATGCACGTTCTTTTTCCTCGAAGAGATCGCTTACAACGCCCCCACCACAGGCGATTGGTGCACTTCCTGCAAAGCCACCTACGCGACTTCAGCTGGAGGTTGGCATATGGCTTGAAATAGTGACGCACTGAGGAAACGGAAAGCGAGAAATGAATTGGCAGTTGGTGCCAGGGCGCAGCCTAAGTTAAAACAGAGGAAAACCAGGTTGCCAATGTGCAAAACCTGATGGCTGTCAAGAGAGGAATAGCAAAGGGAGTCGACGACAAACCCAAACGCGACCGTACATCTCGGAGAGAGGCCCTAAGAATAGAGGCCCAATAGCAAAGGACAGAAGGAAAATACTAAGGGTCATTCCAATAATTGTAGGATTTGTAATGTCGTATCTCGATGCAAGATCTGGGAGACCAGGGGCCATCATGGAACTGCCGAGGGGGGTAACAAACGTGTAAAAAGAGACCTAGGAGAAACGTCAAAGTGGAGACGGAAACGAGAACCGAGTAGTACGGACGAGAGATGTCGCAGTCCATTTTTTCAAGGGAGACCAATTCCGGGGATTGTTGGGACTATCTTTCCAGCCGTCTGTGTGCTCTATTTTGTTGTCGGAAACAGCGAGCTGTTCTTTCTCTGGATGGGGAGATTCGTCGAGCTCGCAGGCGCGTGACTTGCCGCCAATATGGGTATGTGACGATGCGACGGAGACGTTGTCCTCTGCAATCGACATAATCCTCAGTGGTGGGTAATTGGGTGGGTAGCGAGTGAGTGAGAACGGACATCGACCACGTCCGTTTAAGAATGGCACATGACATGCGTCGGCCGTGCTCTGACTGAACACTCATGACAACTCACCAAACTTTGCTTCCCACCAGACCTTGGCGCCGTTTTGCTAAATTTTATACCCCCCGAAAAGGAGCGACCATCATGCTGATAATCAACATCCAAATGTAGTAAACAGGCGACCCACTAAGGTACTACTACACCACACTGTATCGCCCGGCGACCGCACTTGGGTTTCGCATCTCCGCTTGCAGTGCCGCAGCGGATGCCTCAATGAGAAGGCGCTTAATCTCTCGTACTGCTTGCTCGACCTGTGAAGTGAACTGTGAGCTTATGTTCGTAGATGCATAGTCCTATCGCACCCTGTATTCCTCATTGGACTCGACAAGCAAATGGAGCTTTGGTGGACCTTCCGGAGGTGGCTCTTTGCCGGATTCATAATAGATGCCTGGTTAGGCACAACAAGTCAGCTCTGATATCGTCATTCATACCCACCTACGCCACTCACCCTTATTAGTGACAGATGCCCCAGTCATATCGATGAGCTAATGGATAATCTAAGTTTACGAGTTCATACAGTTAGCGATGGACACGTACTTGGACCATAGTCTCCTTGTTCGTGACCCGCCATCTCGCTTTTTGAGGATAGTCATTGATGGGTATGATCGCATGGAAGTCCGTCGAGTCCGGATTCAACTTTCGGCCACCACTCTCCTCATGCTGGATTTGGGATTGGAGGACAAGTTTCATGGCTTTCAACTGTGCGTTCAGCTTGGCAACCACGCTGAGCGCTTGTTTCTGAGCCGGCGAATCCTTGCCAGCGCGATTGGCAGCCTCCTGGGCCGTTTTGATCTGGGCTTGAACCTTCTCCTCTTCTTTCGCATGAGCAAGCCGCCGAGCAACCGCGGCGGCTCCAGCAATGCCTAGAACACCCTTGGACGAGTCTGGCGCAGGGCCGCGTCTGATCTCCACCTTGAAATTCCCGAATGTCATGTCGTCGCCAGCGGGGGCGCCGTTCGACGGCTTTTGGGTTTCCTCCGTCTTTTCATCCTCTGGCTCGCCGTACGCTTTACGTTCGGCACGGTCCTTGGCCTCTCGTTCCTTGTCAAGTCGGTCCAAGCCCTTGCCACCAAAACCGGACCCTGCTACTTGCGCTTTCCCGGATTTGACCTTCTCTAAGAAGCCTGTGCAAACATCCCTGATCAACGACACAATCATAAAGAGCCGGACAACATACCGTTGGCAAGGTCCTCGAGTTCTTTGGGTGTCGCCGCATTGCTGGCTTTCAGGGCACGGTATAGGTCGACGGAGTACCTCTCTTGCTCGGGGGTGATGAACGTAACGCACGTTCCCTTGTTTCCGGCACGTCCTGTCCGACCAGCACGGTGGACATAGTCCTCCATGTGATTGGGAGCATCGTAATTTATGACGAGCTTCAGCTGTTTAACATCCAGTCCACGAGCAGCAACGGATGTGGCGATCACAATGGGGACCACGCCAGACTTGAAATCGGCAATGGTGGAGTCGCGATCCACTTGGTCTTTCCCTCCGTGGAGAGACATGCATAGGTATCCTTTTCGCATGAGGTCACGCAATAAATTATCAGCAGCTTCTTGTCGATCCACAAAGATGAGCGTCCTGCATTCTGGATCTTCGTTGTACATTTGTCCAAGGATTTCCAGAAGTCGGTTGAACTTGGTTTCCTCGGCGCGAACTTCAACAAGCTGTTCGATTTCTGCAGCAACGACTGAGCGTCCACCGACTGTGATTTCGAGGGGCTTCTGCAGGATCTTTCGGGCGAGAGAATCCATTTGCTTTGGAAAAGTTGCAGAGAAAAGCACGGTTTGACGATCCGGCCGAATGTTGTTAACGATCTTCATCACCTGGGGTTCAAAACCCATGTCAAACATTCTATCTGCTTCGTCAAGCACGACATAGGTGACCCGCCTCAAGTTCGTTACACGGCCAGAATTAGCGGTCAAAAGATCTATCATGCGTCCCGGAGTACAGACGATGATTTCTGCACCCTTCTTAAGCTCCGCAATCTGATCTTTGATCGGGGAACCGCCGTATGCACAGACAGCCTATAAAAAAGAAAACAACCATCGGCATGTGAAAGTACGGAAGAGGGTAGACTGGCGTACTCGTAGGTTCATTACTCTCAAAAACGGTTTGCACTCTCGGTGAATCTGTACAGCAAGCTCACGCGTAGGAGTCATAACGATGGCCAAAGGCCCTTCCATTTGTTCCAACGGCCTTTGATCCTTGATATGTCGGAAGAGAGGGAGAAGGAAGGCAATCGTTTTGCCCGAACCTGTCTTGGCAACGCCGATAACATCTCTTCCAGACATGATTGCAGGTATAGCTTGTGCCTGGATAGCAGTAGGTGCAGTGTAATTAAGTCTTTTAATAACATCCAAGCTGTAAAGGGGTGAGCCATGACATACTCGAAAGGGAAATTAGCTGCGTACCAGCTTGCAGGTAGGCCGTAGTGGCTCCACTTCGTTACGGGCCGAGGGCAGTCGACACCACGAATCTTGATGCCATCCAGTTCCAGTCTTAGGAGATCAGCTTCTTCGTCTGTCATGGCGGCGATGTCTGGTGGAGGGACATAAAACTCCTTCCTGAAAGGTTCATACTTGACTCGAGAGTGGTCGACGGCGGCAATGTCCTTCTTCCTTGCTTTCTTGGCAGCCAACGCAAGAATGTCCTCGGGGTTCAGTTCGGTGGCGTCAAGTTCGTCCTCGACAACTGGTTCCACAACTTCTTCACCACCGTCATCGGCGATGCGCTCGTCAAGCCGAACACGAGAGGAACTGCTGCCGTTCATCTTCAATATGTCTTCCTCGTTTACTTTCTGCACTTCCTCTTTTACACCACTCATGAAAGCATCGAGAGGGTCCATCTTCTCTTCCTCCACCATAGCATCCGCAGCCTTGTTCTTCAGTGCCTGGTCCATTCGATTCGCTTCCTCGTCGTCATCGTCTACTTCAAGGTCACCGACACTAGCTTCGCCATCAGCCATGGTCATGTCGACAGCAGGCATATCACCGAGGGTTTCTAGCTTGCGTTTGGTCTCCACAGAATCGTCCATCACGGCCGCAGCGGCCTTCGATGCTCTCAAAACTTCCGGTTTCAATGGAAGGCCCTTCAGGCCGAGGCCGGTCAACGCTGCACGATTCAGCGATGCCCCAGGTTTTGCGGGAGTTGGTGCCGGTGGTGCTGCAGGGCAAGATCAAGTGGTGTGAAATCTCATCAAAACAGATAATAGTGATATGGACTAACCTGGAGCAGACTTTCCAGCAAGTGCCATTGCCTTTGCTTTCGCTTCGTCGAGCGCCTTCTTTGCCTCGCGTTCCTTCTTCCAAGCTTCGAGTTTCGCCCGCTTCGCCTTCAATTTCTCGTCCTCGGGTGCTGGAGGGGGGGTAACTTCGGCAGTGGATTTTGTTGTAACCGGCGAAAGAGGTCGACGATCACGATCCCTACGGTCAAGTGAACGGGAGGAGCGTCTATCGTCACGGCGTTCATCTCTTCTATCTCCTCGATGGCCGTCTCTCCGACGGTCATCACGATAGCGATCATCCCGGTGGCGGTCTCTATCTTTGTCCCTCGCCCTGTCTCTGTCTCTATCTCTACCTCTGTCCCGGTCCCTGTCCCTTTCTCTTTCTCTTTCTCTGTCACGGTCTCTGTCCCTCTCGTCGTCGTATCGTCTGCTGGGTCTTTGGGTATTCCGCCTAGTCGGCGAAGGGGACCGAGGTGAACGGTGAGAAGGTCTTACCCTTTTGTTTGCGCTGTCTGGAGAATATGATCTCTCTCTGCGTGCCATGGGTACTAGTAGGCGATGTGGTGGCACTAAAAAAGGTGTTGTTTGACTTTGTTGGGATCCCAAGCCCTTGAATGAGTTGTCGTATTACGTAAATACAAAGTTGCATGGCGAACGACATCCTCGACCCAGCTGCACTCACATCGCAGCTTGTAGCACTCCTTCCGCCGTCTAACAAACGTTTGTCTTCAGCCCATGATGGATTGGCAGCTCTTGTTCATGCGATATTTATCACGCTCGGGTTTCGTTTGATTGCAATCGACGACATATCGTCCGCGAGGATCTTCCAAGATGGTGCCTTACCTGAGGACTGGAACACCAGGGGATCGACAGACCACGCTTTCAGGTATAAGCATGAGCAGAGCAGCCTCGAGTTCCTCGTGAAGGTCGTCAGACTCGGCCAACGGTCCCTAATTAACGCCATCGCGCTCGAAGTACGCTTGTCATCTTCCGTGTATAATTCTGTCTGACCCCGACTCAGAGCGATAAATCTGCATCGTTGGACATATGTACCAACGATTTTACCTCCCCCTCGTTCTATCCCTACGACGCCTCCAGATCGGACGTACAGCCCCTTGTCCACGGCTTCATATCCTCGAATCGCGTCGCCGACTTTGTCTCACAGATGAAACTCAAAATCGTACAGAAACTTGTACCAGGCCTCAGGAAGGAAGGATACACGGAAGAGCCAGAAGAGGCTTCTTCTGCACGTGCAGCGCCGGCCAATCCTCCGCCAGTTGCTGGTCCTGCTCGTGCAAGACCTGTCACACCCCCTTTTCCTGAGGACATCCCCCCTCACTTTCCTCCCAACGTACGTCCGTACAATCCATTAGAGATCGGAAGGAGAGATTTCGATCCTTTCGGAGCCGGTACATTTTCGCCTCCCTCCATGTTCCCACCTCACGGAGGAGATGGGATGTTCGTTGGATCCGACCATCCAATCTTTGGTTCCAGGGCACGCAGACCAGATAACAATCGGGGACGGTGGGGCGGTGATGGGTATCTGCCCCCCCTAGGGGCACCTCCTGGTGCCCGTTTTGACCCTGTAGGACCGGACCCTAATAACCCATTGAGGCCTATGTTTGGCGGCAGGCCACGTGGCGGAGGGCCAGCGGGAGGGTTCAACATGCAAGACCCTGACAATGACGAATTTATGCCACCCGGAGCGGTATGCATCTCTGATCATCTCCAACCCATCGACTAACTTGGCTCTTTCAGGGGGATATGTACATGTAAGGACTTTGTATTGCGACGAACATGAACGGGGAGACGTGTGATTTCGAGATGAACTGTACTTTTGTTCCCGTGTGTTTTGTATCATTAGTTGAGTAGCTTGTGCAGTGAATCCTCAAAGTGACTCGCCCGACGAGTTCAGACTGCGTCCGAAATCGGTAAGCTTGCACGTCAGTACTATAAAGGGCCAATCGTCGGTCCTATTATTTACAGTCTACGCCCGGATATCCCGCAAACCACACTCCCCTACACAATATGGGCCCTATGAGAGCCAGCAGCCCGGGCCAATCCCCTACATCCCCCACTCGTACCAAAAAGTCTTCAGTTCCACTAGGCTTCAGGACAACTCCGAAGCCAAAGCCAAAGCCCATCACAGATATGTCCGTGCGGGAACTGCACGACCAGCACGATCGTAACGAACGACTCCTCTCTTCACCGTACGTCTTTCTATGCGCATGCAAAACCCACCTCGTTCCACGCACCACCCCAATATGCTTCCCGGACTGACTTGGACACGTTTCCCTTACCTCTGTACAGGATCGCCTCTACCTCTGCCCTCGTACAACGGCTCTCCATCGAGCAAACAACCATAGAAGCCCGCCTTTTAGATCTCGAAGGCATCGAGGACATTCGCAACGGTCTCAAGAATACAAATATAAACTCGGACGAGGTCATGTCCGTCGACGTCCTACCCGAGCCTCGCGTCATCGATGCTAAACGACGGGCATTGACCCAATATGTGGGTTTTTTTTGCAACTGCGCGGCTGCCTTGCCGACTCACGTTCACTTGTATCAGGCCCCGTTGGCACCCAACAGTACGACCTACCAGGTCGGGTCTCTCAGCCTGCAAGAAGCAGTGGAACTGGAACAACGAGCACATGCCATTGACTTGGAGAGGCAGCAACGCGTGGATGACAGGAAGAGACGCATCGGGTTACCGCTCAAGGGCGAAATATTATCCAGGCAGGAAATGGATGCTCGTATATGGGCGTTCATGTCTGTATCACTTACATTCGTTCCCCACAATTCGATCTAATATGACTTGTAGGAACTATAAGCCGACTGACTCTGACCTTGAAGATATGGACGAGGATGATGACAACGACAATGACCCCTCGACTTGGTTTGAGGACGATCAAGACGACGGGATCAAGGGCCAAGATATTGTCACCCCAGACATGGAAGACTTGCCAAATATCATACGAGTGGACGAGAGCCGCATACGATACAGTACCTTCTACGAACCGCGTGACGGTGACTAACTGTAACATGCGTAGTTTTGTATCCATAGTCTGTTTTATTGCATGTTTTTGTACGAGGCAGTCATTAGTGGGAGTGTCTACGACGAGAAATTACCATGAGCATATTAAATGTTGCCCCACATTGGCTTGGTGTCAACGCGTATGAACAGGGCAGCTGCGGCCGCGCTGTAACCAAGATGATAAGCATGCTGTGGACTGATGTCAGGGTCATTTTCTAGCAAGGGCACATGTAGCGCTCACCGTTGTGGAAACTACAGAAGCAGCTTAGTCGGGCAACTACGGAACCGGGTGTAAATTCTTCGAGACAGATAACGCCTGGGTGGCATGGGTCAGAAATCAAAGGTCAATTACAAAGCACTTACATTCTACGCCAACCAAGGCACTTTCAACTGGGAGTTCGTACACAAGATACTTGACTGTCTGGGGGATGGAATGTGTCCCACCATCCAGGCAACTCCTTACATGGGTCTCCTGCTCCCCTGGATCCTCGAACGCCGAAAGGTTAGTGCCACAGACAGGGCAACTGCGGCAACTGAGAAAGCCACCAAATATGAGAAGTATTATGACTTACTCTGCAAGGTCACTCAATTGTGAGCTAGAATTTTGTCGCGTTATCTGACCAGGCGCCATCAACCTCCCCCGATCAACTACGATGCGCTCCACCGCAGAAGATACTCTTGTTAGGGTATTCGAATTGCGTTGATCGAAGCAAAATTGGCAAACACGCTGAGACGAGGATGACGCGGTGGTTACTGGAGAGATTGGATCTTGTATGATTTCGGATGGGTCGAGAAGGACCCTGTGGCCCGAACATCTGTCACAGAATATACGACCACATTTTCGACAGTGCTATGAAGTCAAGTTGAGCTACATCCGTCCAATATACCTCAGAAATACTCACATGCTAGTGAGATCGAACATAGCAGACAATCGTTAGAACAGAGTAGTAATGTCAGCTTACGATAAAACTTACTCTTCTCAAAATAAAGCTAAACCGACGTTGGCAATCGTTGCAAGTCTGAACTGCATCGTCCCGCTCCCACTGTGCATGCCACATCGGAACAGCCATCTTCTGAGGAGCTTCCCGAGTGGGAACTCGGAAGTCAGGTGCTTGAGATAAGTCGGGTGTAAGGTTTCGAGCAATCACAGGCCGAGAAGACCGCTCGGTTGATCCGGACCCGAAAGACGGTGAATGGATCGTGAGAGGAGAATACCCAGGATAATGAAAAACCTCATCCTCATCCTCGTCGTCGTCGTCATCGCCAAACTCGCCGTCCGAGCCGGAATTTAGGAGACCTTGAGCACCAGCGGAAAGTCTAATCCGTTCCAGTTCCCTGCTATATGTATTTAACAAAACCTCGGCTTGTATTTTCCGTTCCTTATCATCGTCACCTGTTGAATCCATAAGTAAGACCAGATGGCCGCCAAGTGTGACTTACTCAGAATTCCCTGTCGTAATTCACTTGTCGCCCTTTCAAGTTTCGCGATAGCGCGACGAGTTTCAACAACGGATCGTACTTCATCATTGCTCTCTGACCGATTTCCGACGAGATACCGCGCGCGCGCGACATAGTCTCGCGCCGAAGACAACCGATTAGGACGTATCATCCCCAATTCTTGGCCCTCTTCACCTTGTTCATCATTCTCGCCACCGCTTGCGTGCGGGATCAGTGATCCATCGTCCGCAAGATCGTGCATCGCACCGTCAGGCTCCATAAAGGGAAGAGGAGGAAAAAGTCTACGACGCATAACGCGGACCCAGCGTCTGCGGCGTACCCACGTGTCCGTATGCGAAGATGCGGAAGATGAGGAACTGCTATTGCCTCGACGTCCATGACTTCGCGGCGGCGAAGACAGACTGGTTGTCATGATCCCTGTTCCGGAGGAAAGGCGCGTAAGCTGTGGTGGGGGCTCAGGCAACCAGTCTTCATCTGGAGCGTTGAAACTCTGCGCATACTGCCAACCACCATCAGGCCCCACTCTTGGATGGGTGTCGTCAATATGCCAATCTGATCTGTGGAATCAGTTGGTTTACAAGAATAATTCAACCAGAAAGCAATGCACGTACAACCAAAAGTGGCTTCGTTCTGCGCCTTCTAATATAGGAATGCCCTGGCTGACAGCATTTGGTAACTTGTAAGGATCGGATGCCAGGGGAAGTTGTATGTTACTACGCAAGGAAGGTACGAGTTTTACTCCCGTGTCTTCGTCGGGAGAAGGAAGCTTCAACTCAAAAGGTGCGGGACGACCATATCTTCCAAGACCAGATGGGGAAAACTTGGGTCGTCCCCCTGAAACAGCGATGGTCTTCAAACGAGTATCGAGACGTTGATTCTCATACACGACCAAAGGCACATAGGTGTGCACACGCAACGGATTGTATGCTGCAGTAGTGCCGCGCCACCGCTCTACCTCGGCTTTTTGCAAGACCTAGTGGACTGAGTGAGACGACCGAAGGTAAAAGTCGTATGTGTCATACCTCGCAAATCCATACTTCAAACACAGAAGCGGCGACGTCATACGCTGTCTCACCCCAGTTATTTCGTACCAGCGGATCTGCAGCTTGTTTGGACAACAGATACACAACAACCGGAAGATGCCCTTTTGAAGCTGCATTCACTATGGCGGGGGTTAAGAGAAATAACATGGGCGAAGATGAAAACGACATACTGAGGGGAGTCCAACCTCCTTTATTGCGAAAGTCAACACCACGCACCGCGCCTACTTGATTGGCAGCGCCGCCGCTTTCACAGAGCCATCGAACAATGTCAAGGTATCCCTAGAAAAGGGTAAGGAATGTTGTGGAAGCCACTTGAAGATGAACCACCACCTTTGAGCAAGTGTTGTGCAGCGCGGTCCATCCGTCCGCATCACGCGCATGAACATCCGCTTTGTTTGCCAACAAGTACTGGATGATTGACATGTGTCCATTTAGAGCAGCTTTGTGTAGCGCCGTCTGTAGAGAGGTGAGAGAAAGCTGAGGTAAGCGACAGCAGATATACCCACCTCGCCTTCGCGGTCCTCCAAGTCTGGAATGGCGCCGCAGTCTTCAATGACTGGTGAAGCAAGGTTGAAGAGATTGTGCAAACTCGAGAAGCGATGCGGAACTTACGCCATTTGACGATGTCGAGATATCCACGACTTGCAGCAGCATGAAGTGCAGTGAAGCCCGTGCGTGAAGAAGCATCATTTGCTAACACGAATGCCTCGAGACCACTGCCCTGGAACGCGGTGCCAAAGAGCTTCTTGAGGAGGATGAGGTCGCCTTGAGAAGCCGCAGCAGACAAGGCCTCGAGTTGAGCAGGTGACGGGTGAGATGGGGTCTGTGCTTGAGTCGGAGATGGAAGCAAAGATCGAGGTACTTCGACGGAATCCTGAGGTGGGTGAGCTTCTGGTGAATCGTCAGACACTATGAGGGAATCTTGACGGGCCACAACATTGACGGAAATGTCTGGGTAAACAAATTCGTCGTCTTCTTGGTCGTGGTCGTGGTCGTGGTCGTCATTGTCGCTGTCTGTTGGATACGTAAAGACCTCTCCTTCGTCACTCTGAGCTGAAGAAGCAACATCCGTTGGGGTCTGTGTGTCTGATAGCTCAGACCTGATAAATTCGATGAGAGGAGAAAGATGGATGTATGCGTTGGACGTACTCTTCGATGGGTCCAAGAAAATGTTTGGCCATGGCGTTTGAATCGACCAAAGTTGGACAAAATGAGATTTACACCTCGTGGGAATAAAGAAGAAATACGAGGGGGCCGTCGCGGGCCGAATCGCTCGGACTACCATAAGTCAGTTTAGTCAGAGGGGTACTATCATGGCGCTTGATTAATATAACAATGGCCGTTGTATCAGCTCTCGACTAAAAATGTCGTTTTTCGCACTTGTTCGGAATCGTTTTCAAGCCTTCTCCGCTCGTCTGATCTCTTCCAAGTCGAGCACTACAAAGCCAATGTCTCTTTCTCTTCCAAACGGCGATCGCTCCAACCTCATCGCTTTTTCTTCCCGTCTCCTCGAT
Organism: Harrya chromipes; assembly: GCA_038091155.1. Taxonomy (NCBI): domain Eukaryota; kingdom Fungi; phylum Basidiomycota; class Agaricomycetes; order Boletales; family Boletaceae; genus Harrya; species Harrya chromipes. Next base: position 12,855 of record JBBPNX010000156.1, read on the forward strand.
GGCCGCGCCTTGGCCCAAGATGTCTGGTCAATCTTCAAGTGCGTAGCTTGCGCTTCATCCTTGTTCTCTCCTCTTCATATTTCTCCCTAGCGCCGTAAATCTTCCTCCGGATTGCATCAATCTCGGTCAGGGGTACATGAATTTTCCCCCTCCCTCGTGGATCATCGAAGCCGCAGACAAGGCACTCAACCAGACTTTGCCCAATCACTATTCGCATCCGAGAGGACGCATACGCTTGCGGCAAGCCATCAAGAACTTTTACGAAGCCTCCTTCAACAGGTCTCTTGACGTCGAAACAGAGATCATCGTCACCAGTGGTGCCAACGAAGGTACCGTCGCTTCACAAAACGTCTCCCAGTTGTACTCAACCTTCTTCAGGGCAATACTCTGTATTTACCGCGTTCTTGGAGCAGGGCGATGAAGTTATCATGTTCGAGCCCTTCTTTGATCAATATCTTCCTTCAGTCACCTTCAACGGTGGCAAGCCCGTTTACGTCCCATTCCATCCTAACTTAAGTGACGAGCACCCGAATAGCAGCGAATGGAAGATCGACTTTGACGAATTGCGGTGAGTCATATTCCCGCCTCTTTTCAATATCTCTGACCAATCAGTTGACAGCCGCTCCATCACCCCCCGCGCTAAAATGATAATCATCAATACTCCTCACAACCCAATCGGGAAGGTTTTCTCTAGAGAGGAACTAGAGCAGATCGCCATCATCGCGGAAGAATTCAATTTGCTCGTGATGGCCGACGAAGTGGTGTGTGGTTCCTGTCTGGTTCTACTGCAAATCATCTGATCGTGTGACTGCAAAGTACGACTGTCTTGTCTACGACGGAAAGGAACATTTTCGCTTTGCAAATCTCCCCGGGATGTGGGACAGGACTGTCACAGTCCTCTCAGCTGGCAGTGAGTAGAAACAGAAGGAATGCCCCATCGACATGCTTGAGACATTCACCCCACAGAGGCGTTTGCCGCCACCGGCTGGCGCGTTGGCTGGCTAATCGGCCCAGAATCAATCATTAAACCCACTCTCGCCGCCTGCACACGCATCGTGTTCTGCAGCAATTCACCATTGCAAGAAGCCGTCGCAAGTGGGCTCGAAGAAGCTCGGGAACGTAAATTCTTTGAGAAACAGATTGCAGAATACGAGGAGAGGCGTAACGTGTTACTCTCTGCCTTCGATAGGATCGGCTTGAAATACAGCCTGCCGGAAGGCACGTACTTTGTCCTGGTGGTGAGGATGATCCAAAGACAAAAATCCAAAGCCTCGATTTGAACTTCTTCCGTAACAGGACATTTCTGGAGTGAAGTTCCCCGAGAATTACCCCTTCCCGGAGTCAGTGCAGGGCCGCGGAAAGGATTTCAAGTATGTGGCATGTTGCAAATCGATTCACATCTTGTTCATCTCTCCGTCAGAGCTTGCTGGTTCATCGCAATGGAGATTGGGGTTTCTTCCATTCCCGTCAGCGAGGTGAGCCGATAACCGGGCTGGCGTCCAATGATCGCCAAATATTGACCGCCATGTTTCCAGTTCTACTGTGAAGAACACTGCAACATCGGCGAGAGTTACGCTCGCTTCTCCTTCTGCAAAGATGTAGACACCCTCGGGGAAGCTGGAGAGCGGCTCCAGGCCTTGAAGAAGTTCATCGCATAGACTATCTAATAGATTGGGCTCGTGGGGACCAATAGAGTCGTTCTGTACACTTGTAAACTGGTTGGTTTCAATATACACTCCTTCTGTTTCGCGACCGGTCCGTTCATCTGTGTCAGCCGAGATTTTGCCCGGAACTATCATAACAGCACATGTCAATGGAGCTGTAGCTTGATCACAAATGTACTAACATATACATGATGCGTGGAATGCACTCCCTCTCTTCATCTAGTCATGCTCGAACCCATCAACTATGCGGGACAGCGCCTCGCCTACGGAGGTATCGGGATGAAGACCATAGTACGTCGGGTTCTTCATCATCCGCTGAGCAAGGAACGTAAAGGAGAGCACATCCACCCCGTCCTGTCTGTTCCGTATCACTCCCTCACTCCTCCTTTCCTCATACCACTTCCCCAAAGCCTCCGTTTCCAACAACTGCGACTCCAGTGGTAACCCGTCCTCATTAAGGAACTTGTTCAACATCTCCACAGCTTCCGCCGGACAGAACAACACAAAGTGTCCGGCCCCGTTCTGTCGGACGGCGCGGCTTTGCATCTGAACGATATCCACGATCGGGTAATCTCTCAGTCGTCGCTCGGACGTGCCAGGGGCTTCTTGTATGTATTGGGTACCCATGGTCACGACCACCTCCGCGCGCACCGGAAGACTCCAGCAAGCCTCGCGAGGGATTATCAAGAGTCTGATGACTCCCTCCGCAAAGAGCTCGAGAACCAGATTGCGGTCCGATCTTGAGATGCCGTGATGAAACACCCCGACGCCTCTTGACACGAAGTTGACCAGTATCTGGTCTTGAATCCTTGCAAGGTAGTTCTCGAGATAAATCGGGGAAACAGATTCCGGAAGGAACCCTCTCTCGGAGAATGAGGCGAGCGCGCATTGCGTGATCAAGTCTTGTGCAACACTTTGGCAGTGTCTGCGAGAAGGAACGAACACGATACCCGAATCGCCCGTATGGATGCCCTGAATAGCTGTATAAACAGGTTTTGCAAGTGCCTTGAAAAGCGCGCTGGTGTGCGAGATTGTGTATGGCTGGATGGAGCACGCCAAGGGTTGCTCGCGATCCCTAGGAAGGAAACTGTGGAGCCCCATCGATTCGACATGTAACCATGACGCAAGGTCCGTGGGATCAATAAGGGACCTGGCGAGACCAATACTGCGGGTCGGAAAACGCTGCGTCGCGTGCTTGATGAGGGTGATCCCGAGTTCGTAGGAAGCGTCCATTTGGTCGAGGTGTTCATACAGTATGATTTTAGGATGGCTTCGAATTGGGGTTGGACCTCTGAGATCAAGGCTTTCTAGAAGATTCGTGGCAGTGATCACCCTTATCAGTTTGCCGCTGGGCAAATTGAATAAGTTGGTGCCAGTCGAGCGCTCCAGTCCGACGCCCATACCACTCGTTATAAAGCGCAATTCTGACATTGTTTTTGACGCTGCATTGCCATTCGGAACGATGACAAGGGCCCAGGAAGGCGAGGTTGACTCAAGCAATGCGTTCCTATAAGGTCGGTTACACGTCATTGACCAGAAAACGTGACACGTCGTACCAGATGACTATATGCGCCAGAAATGACTTTCCGCAACTTGCGGGAGCGGCAACCAGGATATTCAACTTTGTATTCATTAAGCTCCAGAACATCTGGGTCTGGATGGCGTTGAATTCACGGAACTGAGAGCGTAACCTTGCGTGCAGTGCGGGAATAAGTATCGAGGAAAGAGAGAGAAAGCCAACGTCCACTCGTTGTGTATGGGAATAGCAAGCAGTAGGCATGGATATACCCTCGAGTGGTATGGGTAGTTCGTCATCTGCACCCAACCACTTGTCGGAGACGAGTCGAATGGTAATTGATGGCGGTAGGGTACCCGCAGATATTGAAACCGTGAACTCCACATCCAGATTGTCTGTTGATTCTCGAATAGTAATCTGCGCCAGCTGGAGTATTGTGCTCTCTTTATGATTTTCGACCCATAACCAAAATGGCTCCACGGACCCATGCACTTTGGCGCTCCAATCGAAGGCACGGGTTACCGTGACGATAATCTTCAGGATATCGGGACCAAGCGGACGCAGGGAATAAGTTAGCTCAAGTGAAGGGAACTGTTTGGCTGCGGTGAGTAATGCTCGGCCTTGATATTCATTTAACCGGATAAGGTTCCCTAACTCGGCGGCCGTCATTGTGGCGAGCTCTGCAGGATGGTACTCCGTGCGTGACTCGTCTAGGCCAAGTAAAGTCTCCGCCTTCAAGTTGAACTGTCTTAGCGGTTCTTCATAAGGCCACATACGTTTTTCGACGGCTTTGCTAATTCCCATGAGAGTAACCGCTGTACTGGCCAATTTTCGGCTCATGGCAATTTCCAGCAGAGCTCGCAGAATACGACCGCCATTCTGAGCCACGTATGCGGTATCCGATACCAACGCGAAGTCCTGAACCGGGAGGTTGGAGATGAAACTCTGCAGAAGGATATTGACTTTCCCCTGGCTAGTATCAACACCCCCCTGTATCATCGTTGAACCCACGAACATCTGACGAATATATCTACTTACCCGAACATCGCAAGGAATGAAGCTCAACAAGTTTTCTAATTCTTTAGTCTCTGATTCTCTGAGTTGGATCTGATCAAACTGGAAGATGATTGTCACTAGAAGCACGATCTATACATCTCTAAACAAGTGACATACCTCCGTGCTCTTGCTAAGCATACCCAAGATGTCCGCCTCGGTCATCTGCGGCCTAAATAGCTTCCGATAGACTTCGATCGACTGATGACGAATATAATACTTTGCGGCTATCCTTCCGACATCCTTGATAGTAAACGTTTTGTCATCAAGGTCAAAGTCGATCATGGACAGATCTGCCAGTTTGCGTGCCGCGCGCATGATCAACTCTGTACGCCTCTGAAGAAGACCATTGTCGTCGATCAATGTTTCTCGCGAGATTCCTTCCCTAGTGTGAGCCATGATACTTGATTCCTCGAATTACGCTTACCGTATTGCATAGGGTTCTTACGCATCCTGACGAAAAGATACGTATATCCAAGCCACCGGACACCTTCCGTGACACTTGCCACAGTCCCAAGGGCGATCTCTGCATTTAATGCGTCCACCATCCCTGTTTGAAATCTGAAAAAGTTGAGGGTTGAAAATCATGAAAGAAACCCCGACTTACTGTGATTCGATCGGAGTCTGTGATCTGTGATCAGGAATACTCGTCGATTACTGTCGCGAGAAATCCACCCACCTGCGAAGCGACAGCATCAAGGTAGTGCGTAAGTTTGTCCTCCGTCGTACAGATATATCCTTCACCACTACTCTCCAACCCGGGGCGGCCAGCACGACCAAAAACCTGCAGGACATCCAGAACAGGAAGATCCACGAATGAACCTTTCCCGCTATCATAGAGTTGTGTACCCTTGATGACAACTAAGGCACTTTGTGGGTGTCATCGAGTAATTCTGATCAATACGCACCCGCGTGTGCAGGCAAGTTGACTCCCCATGCCAAAGTGGCGGTACAACATAGAACCTTATATAGCATCAACCAATGTTGGTATAATTACCTATTCCCCGCACCTTGATTACCCTCTCTTGAAACATCCTTTCCATCAAGTTACGATCGGATCGCAACATCCCAGCGTGGTGAATACCAAAGCCGTTATCGAAAAGCTGCTTCATCTCCTTGTTGTTTGACTGGCCAATGTTCCTCCGAAAAATGTCCCATCGTGGATGGTCTTGACAACTATAGTCGTCCAGTGACCCATCCATAGTAGCAGCTTCCTTGAGAGAGAGCGCTGCGTTGACAGTTTCTTTTCGTGCATGGACAAACACCATGACCTGATGACCTTGATGAACCAGGTCGGATACCTTTTCGAACGTGACACGGTCAAGGTTCTTTTTCGATTGCGGACTCCCTGCTTTGCCTCTAATGCCAAGGAAGTGCTGCTCTAATGGAACCGGTCGGAAGGACGAGTCAAAATAAAACAGACCGGTGTGTCGAGAGACGCTACATCAAAAGTCAAACAGCAACACTGTTGATTAAATCAAATGCTGACCTCAGGAAGTCAGCAACGTCGATGTAATTTGGAAGAGTCGCACTCAAACCCACAATCCGGATGACGGATTGACTGGACTCTACCTATTCCAGTTCTCAACTCTGCCATGGGAATCACCGTCCTGTCGCTCACCTGGCGTAAAGTTCGAGCAACGATGGTCTCGATCACGGCACCTCGTTCTTCATTGAGAAGGTGAACTTCGTCTATGATGAGAAGTTTCAGTTTCTACAATGTTTTTCTTAATTCTGTTGCCTCATTGAGGCAAATGTTTCAATGAGATACGTACGGATGCGAGTTCGCCCTCGCCTGTTGGTTTCCGAGTGACCACGTCCCATTTCTCGGGGGTGGTAACAATGATCTGAGTCTCTGCGATCTCAGCCTTCGTGAGCTGCATGTCACCTATACAATTCCATAATCATTGGGGTCCAGAGAATTACGAAGACAGACCTGTCAATTCTCTGACTGCTATACGCAGCCATCTTAAACGCTTCCCGAGTTTTTGGACAATCTCTGAAGCCAATGCCTTCATCGGAGCGCTTCACTCCGAACTTGAGTGTATGTGGCACGGACGAGTCATTTGTACTCACACGTATATAATCTTGAAACTGTCGCGATTTATAGATGCCTGCAAAGGCGATCCTGGAGCAACAGCTGATCTATGCTGATTCAATACGCGCAGAATGGTCAACATAGCGACATCCGTTTTACCCTGGTACACACGAGTGAGAATGTTACTCTGCAAGGCACATAACTGGCAAAGCACTTACAGCACCAGTCGGAGCTATGCAGCGATACAACATCAATCAAAGACTCGGACGACGATTGAACTTCAAACACTCACCACAAATGAGCATGTTTTCGTTGGAACGGTGGGCGGTGGGGTAGACAATGGATTGTATTCTGTTCAGAGATTTGTATCCCTGGCGAGTTCGGATCTGAGCAAGCATTGGTTTTGACGCATCGGTCGCTTACCGGAAAGGAATCTCGAGCTAGTTCATCGAGTTCAGAGACAGGTATAAGACGTTCGGATTCTCTCGGTGGGACCGTTTTGGCAGGAGGTATGACCACTTCTTCATAATCCTGAAGAAAACATCAGTAGGGCTACGAAAAGCAAAATACCATCGGTCGACCTCATAATCACGCCTTGTAGTTCCTATCGGTAGCATATACTTGCTCCCGTACTGTGAAAGAACATTTCCGCCACTAATATTAGACCAGGAAGTATAGACATGAGGCAGGACTTCAGGCGCTTCTTGCTGATGGATGTGAGCATTTGGCCGATATTGGTGGAGAACGAAACTCACCGCTGTATGTGTGAATAAAGGACGAGCGGCATTTGTTTTCAACGTCTCATCGATGCGGCGTCGAGCGTCCTTCAGCTCGAGACTAACCGGGACTTCATCTGACAAAGTTCACTGAGCGATGCGACACGAGTAAAAAGATATACCCACTCGACGACTCAGAGAAGATGACATTTCCCTCGTTCTCTTTCCTGGAGTCCAAGTAAAGAGAGAGCTGTAGAATTCAGGACGCGCGAGTACAGTAACACGGGAGTAAGTGTACTCACTGCTTTTGCGGCTGAACGCCGCGATCCTAGCAAGTCCATGACTAATTCGATTTGATCAAAACCAACGAGTTCAACTACTTCACTCGAAATCGCGTCCTCCGAGCGTGAGCTGGAGAGCAGCTCCACCAGAGCTTGTAATACATATTGAGAACCGGGTTTACTAGTTCACCTGGCGATTCAGCCGACCGGGAGGCTGCTCTTGAAGAGAATATACCTGAGTATTCTTTGATAAACGGTCTTGGCGACGGGCGATTCATCTTCCTGGGCGAAGAGATCCAGAACGGTGGACCATGGCTCGTCCGAGTCCGTGGGTTCGTCTTCATAGACCTGGGACCGACCATCTACACGCTCGAGCGTTCAACATCTGTGCGTCCAACTCGAAGTGGAACACTTGTATACCATCGTGATCAAACGCCTTGGGACTGATGTCTCCTGAGCATCGATAGATCATCAAAGAACTCCAAGTTTGCGCACCTAGTCCACTCGACAAGTGCTTGCACGTTCAAGTCAGAGCCCGTACCACGAGAAGTGGTCAAGGAGTCGAGATATTGTCCAAAGTCGGTCATAGGTCAAGACTTGTAATCTCGCACGGCTAATACCAAGTAGTACTTGATCGGAGCCGTGGGATGGGAATCACACGCTAGAGTCACATACATTGCACACACCCCTGAAGCTACCAACTACGTAGTTCAACGTTCAATCGTGGTCCATCTTACATCCATTACTTGGGAGATATAAGTCAGATAGTCCCGCCGGCGAACCGATGCCCAATTTTACATTCTGAAAATGATCTCCTTTGATAGTTCGGCACCGAGAGCGCGAACGCAACCCACGATTTCCAGGCGGGTATAATCGGCTTTCCATCCCCGGGACATCTACACGACACGGGAATCAATGAAAATAAGGCAAGAGGTGATCGCCCTCACAGTTGCAGGGATCAAGGAAACAGTGTTTTCTTGAATGGAATATATTGATCTAGCATTGCTTGCCAATTCTTCTTCATCATCCTCCTCGACGGCTGCGATTGTTCAGTGCATACACTCCGATGGATCAAAGTCCTCACCCTCTCCAGGATCATCCGTGCTGGCTAGGGAATGATTGGGCTGAGAGAAGACAGCATACCGACAATGATCCAACAGCTCTACGCAATTCTTGAGAGGATACCACGTAAAGTCCTCCTAACCACAAGTTCATCAGAAAGTCACCAGCGCTGGGCCTTGTGACACGCCTACCGGGTCGACGAGAAAAGAGGGACTGTATTCTCCTTTGTATCTCATTTTTGGACATGAATGAATGTAGAACCCTGACGTGGTTGCGTCAAGCGAGGAGAGGAAATCGGGCGATCACACATACCCATGTACAGCGCATTCAGCGAGGAAAGGCCCGCGTCATATATTTCTCGTGCGAGAGATGCTTCTCGAAGCGCACTAAGCTAGCATACAGATTAGCTTCTCAGTGCTTCGAATGAATCGACGCCATAACTACATACCTTTCCCAAAGAATACTTCTCCCACTTTGCATTGTACATGAAATACACGCTAGAAATGCAACCGGGTAGAATATCCAGCACCCCTACCGCAATTAGTTCACCGCCCAATCTGTACATTTGATGATAGGATCCAAAGTGCGAAGGTAGGTACCGGGGCGGCGTCGTTGGGTAGGGAATGGGTTCTGGCTTCATTTGTGAAGTCAAGAAGGTCTGAGAGGATTGGAATAAGCAACAACTCACTATCAGAGGTGATTGTACCAAGAACCGCCTAAACGACCGTGGTGTATTATCGTCCTCGTGATGGATCTTCGTCTGGTATGCGACAAAAAGCGCATACTTTTCATCGGTGTACGATGATCGCTCGAGCGTCACCTGCAGCAGTCACTTTACGAGAAAGCACGTTCGGTAAAGCGTTGCCTACTTGAAATTCATGCCGTGGCTCCTCGCCAGCAGGGAAGAATTCTCGTTCAGAGCTATGGATGGAAGATGCCAGACAGAACGTAGCTGTGTGGGAGCCTTTCCGTTTTGACTGATCAGGAGTGACATCGATATCTCCACCATCCCGCACAAAGCGGTTCCACCTGGCGAAATGTGAGATGATCTTAGGATGCTCTCCAAACCAGACTGGTTCTCTTTCTCACTTATTCAAGAGTTTTCGATGACTACGCGACGGTTTGAAAGTGAGAGTATCAAGTCTGTTAAAGAGTCGTGTGAATGTGCTTGAGAAAGAGCGGATACAAGAGTCCCACAAACTTGATCGTGTACTGGGGGCAGCAAGAGCGACGGAGGTCGGGGGCATAGCAATACGAGCCAGATCTCCTCCATCCGCGATCGATCATCTTCTGGTATACCTTTTCACGAGTTAACAATCGGAATACGAACGTTGGAAATTGGACACTCTTACACCGCAGGATAGCTGAGAGGCGATGAGACCAGCCTTCTTGACGTTGGTCTCAGCCAAGCTCCTCTGACCAGGCGGTCCACAATAGCCACAGGTAGTGCTTCCGGGACCCAGAGGAGTCCCAATCGATATCGAAGGCATCCTAGGCAGAGCTGTACATCAGAGGTCTCAAGGAAGAAAGCATCCCGACTTTCAAAGTGCTTATGTTATCAAGTGTTATCCGATAGTACTACTTAGAACTAGTAAATTCCTAGTAGTGTACCATACTGCACTAGCCCCAACCATCCCACCGTCCATACTTTCTATACTCTTGAAGAACTAGCTCGCGACTTCCCTTTCTATCCCTTTCCCGCTCCTTTCCTTTGCCCTTCTCTGGAAGAGATGTGACGGAAGAGACGCTAGGGGTCGGTTGACGAGAGTCTGATGGCGACTTAGTGGGAGACATAGTCACAGCCGGCGAAGCTTGAGATCCTTTGGGAGGTAATGCAAGCCGGTACCATCCACCACTGTAAGTTAGAACGACGAGTTGGAACTCGGGCGATGCCCCAACAAGTTCAGAGGCAACCGTAATCCAGCCAACGACACATTTCTCATCAGCAGCGATGTCAGTATGTGACGAGCGGGCGGACGTCGAGGAGAGCGAAATGTGAGCAGCCTGTGCAGGTATTCGATACTGTGCATACGACCATTCCGAGTCAAAGTATTTGGGTAATGGCAAGAAGGGCGTGAGCGGCGACAAGGACGATTGCCGGTTTCTGCGTGGCGAGAGTAAGCGGTCGGGTGTCAGACGATACGATCACTTACGAGGACCCCGACGGGACAAGCGAGAAGATGTGAACGGTTCCCTTGTCACTCCATACACCTACTTCCTTCTCATCAGGCCGGAAGGCGACTCCGTAGATTTCCGCTGTGTCTGCCCCTCTACGAAACTCTCGGATGAGCTTTCCGGAACTTGTATCCCATATGCGGACAAGGGTTCCTCTTGATGATGTGGTGGCCAGGAGTCGACCGGATGGAGGCAGCGATAGCGTCGTCAGCGCGGATTCATGGGCCGCGATCATCGATACTGGGTGTTTCAGTGGCGGCGGGGGCGGCTTGGATGGAGGAACCGACGGCGGAGGTCCGAGAGGAGTAGGAGGGACGCACGGTGGTAGATGCACGAGCTGCACATGCCCCATCTGCCTCCCTGGAATCGCGAGTAACGTGGCGTAGGGTGCGGTAGCCATGGTAAGGATCCCTTAAGGCAATGTAAGCCTCGTATCGCGAGCATCAGGGAGGAAAAAAACCCACCTCGTGGATTGTCACAAGTATCATATTCTGACCTTCTGACGACGGTATCATGCACCTCGAAGACGACGACTCTCCGCCGCAATGCCACAGCCAGCCAGCCCCTTCTACAAGCGATTCCACGCACTCGCTCCCTGAACTCTAGCTCGGCGGCCTCAACCCCAGCGACATCGTCCCATAGAATTACCTTGTTTGGCGGGTACAGTGGGCTACGACCACCACCCAGGAGGAAAAGTAGCGAGGACGCATGACATGGCACAACAGCAGCTAATGTACCACCAGTGAACTCTGCAGACAGATGTCAAAGATCGACAAAGATGCCAAGGTCGACACACGTGCCTCTCTTGCGAAGTAGCCTCAGCGGCCATGCCTGATAAACAGCGAAACCAGCTGGTGTTGACGCAGTGAAAATCTGACAATCCGCGTCGAACTGGGCGTTGAAAATGTGAACTGGTGCTGTCGGGGTGATGGAATGTCGAGCGAGGTTCATGGAGTGAGGTTGAACGAGGTGTGCCGCCGCCGCCGAGCCATACTAATGCGTGTTAGGAGGGGAGCTCCAAATAGTAATTTCTGTATGCAGCACTTTTCGAGATAATAATACACACAAGACCTCTGAGAGAGATGCGGGTAACACGATAGCGAGGACCAAGTTAGGAGCATATAGATATACGAAACTCGGATCGTGTATAAATATTCAACCTATTCCTCGGCACCATCGCTTAACCTCGAGCAGAATGTGCGACCGCCGCAGACACATATGGTGTCGAGTGATAGGAGTGATGGGCATAGGCAGAGGCATGCGAGGTCGCACGAGGCACACTCTCGTTGGTATCATCCCAAGTCTTCGGTGGCCGCAAGCCAACGCCAGCAAGCTGCTGACGAGCAGCTTTGAACTCGAGTTCTTCCGCCTGATTTTGAGCAACCAAGGCGGCTTTTGCCTCTGCCTGTCTTTGAAGCTCGGCATCTGATTCATCGGACAGGTAATCTGTGAATGCACCGTCTGAGATGACGGTGGCATCAGACATGGAACCGCGGGAGCTGCCACTGTCGCTGCTGCTCTCGGAAGAGCTACTGATATCGAGAGCAACCATAGCTGTCTCCAATGTTGACCTTTTGGAAGAGAGGGTTCGGCCGAAGGGAGCCTCCTGAGAAGATGTTACGTAGGGATCTACGAGAGATGCGTGAAGTGCGGGAGAACATTGATTCTGGGAGGGGGAATCGCAGGAAGGTCTCGATGGGGAATAGGAAGGGGCAACGGCGGAGAGAGAGGGCCGAACTGAACTGTTGCGGCGAGGGAGGGAACCGTCCTGGTCGGCATGTCTGCGTGCAGAGGGTGCACGGGACTTTTCTTTGGTGCCTTCGGTGAATGTCTGGCGACGGGAGAGGGTGTGCTGGTCGGAGATGGGGGCGGAGGAACGGGGTGTAGCGCCGGCTACAGCTGAGCTCTGGGGGCCGGGACTACCACCGGAACGGCCACGGGAGGGGATCGGAACTGGCTGGGTCTTTGAGGTGGAGGTGGAGGGCCGATTTGGAGGGCTGTTGGTGCTGTTGCGACGATCCAAGACGGGCGGGGACGACTGGTGCTGAGGCTGTGTGCGAGGGGAGGATATGCTCGGGGGGCTACTTCTTGCGAGGATAGCGTCGAGGACAGACTTTATCTCTGGGGGCATGGGTACATTGTGCACGATGCTGACGGTGGGCCAATCGGCAGGCTGTATGAGACGCTGCTCAGATTGGGTGGGTGGCCGGCAGCAACCGGGCCAGCCATTGTTGTTATAGACGGTGAGTTTCGGGTTCGAGCGAGCCCACTGTGAGGGGATTTGAGTGAGGACGGAAGGGATCGGAGTAGAGAAGGGGAGTAGACCTTGCAGTAACCACAGCCATTGAAGGACTTGACTGTAGTAGAGATGTGTGGGGAAGGGAAGAAAGCAGGGAAAGAGAGACGGTACCTTCTGCGTTCTTTAGATGGACGACGTCAATGCGGGGATGGTTGGCTCTGTTGTAGCAAACGTCGCGGAGGTGCGGACAGCTGGCGAAAATGAGCAAGCCAACCGCGAGTAAATGGAAGACAAGGTTACCGAGCAGCGCTGGGCTTGAAGACCTTGCACATCGGACAGGGTACAGCTGCGATGTCGGTAGGGGCGTTGTACGGGTAGCACATATTAATGAGAGCGGATGAGGAGGAGCAATAGACAACAACCAGCCGTATTCTTATACCAAACTAAAAAAAGGTCCTCTCCTCCTCCTCCTCACCATCATCGACAATGGGAAAGTCCCAGTCAAAACTCACCCCAGACCAGCTCGCAGATCTCCAGAAGAATACCTACTGTAAGCCCATACACATCCACCCATGCCATGCTCACATCCCAGCCCAGTCGACAAGCGGGAACTACAGCAATGGTGCTGTGTTCGTGCACCGTGTCTCCATTTCTCTGATCCCATGCAGGTACAAGGGCTTCCTCAAGGACTGTCCGTCCGGCCAGCTCGACAAGTCCGAGTTCCGTCGCATATACAAACAGTTCTTCCCGTTCGGCGACCCGGGCGAGTTCGCGGACTATGTCTTCAACGTCTTCGATGAAAATAAGAACGGCACGATCGACTTCAAAGAGTTCATCTGCGCTCTCAGCGTAACAAGTCGCGGTCGTCTGGACGAGAAGCTCAAGTGTACATCCTTTCTGTCATCATCGTTCCCGATCTCACTTCCCCATACAGGGGCATTCCAGCTCTACGACATAGACAAGGACGGCTTCATCACCTACGATGAGATGCTCCAGATCGTCGCCGCTATCTACAAGATGACCGGTCAGATGGTCAAGCCCCCCGCTGACGAAGACACCCCCGAAAAGGTCTTCCCCTTGCTCTTTCCCTCCCCTGGCTGACCCTGTCTTCCCAGCGGGTGCACAAGATCTTCACAAATATGGATCGGGACAAGGACGCCAAACTTACATATGATGAGTTCGTAGAGGGCAGTAAGCAAGACCCAACTATAGTTCAGGTAGGTCTCACCCGCTAGCATGCTTCTTCCCCTGACCCCATCCATGTGATCCATCCCAAACTAGGCTCTATCCCTCTACGACGGCCTAGTATAGGATCACGCGCAGTTTCCCCTCCAGTCATACCTTATCTCATAAACGCTCACGAAGCGGTCTCACGTACTGCTATCTCCCTTTAAACTGCACTCGCGGCGATGTGGATTTTCGGACTCGATTTGCGCCTGACAACCTTGGGTATAGTCTTCCCAGATGTGTACACCTTCGATCCTGTAACGCTCTGCAATGGTACTCTGTTGCTCCTAGATAGGCTACTTTTAATGTACTGTGTTACACTCGACTCGGTGCCAGCTTTCCATACTTGCCAAGGATCTTGGTTTCTATATCTTCTCCCCCCCAGGCGTAAAGTCCTTCCGCAAACTCTAGATTGTCCCGTTCCACTTTGAACAATTTGGCATAATCCTGCGGCTGCCCCGCCTGCGACGTTCCCATCGCCGCAAATGGCGACATTGTCATGTCACGCGTAGAATCAGCGGCTAACCAAACGGAGTTCTACATGTTACCATCAAGACTTGAAATTACGACTGAATCGACGTACAGTTATCCCCTCCAAGGAGTAGACGGTATAGCCCATTCAGGCCAAAAAAGTTGAGGAAGTACCATGACAGCGAGGAGACCCACCGAACGTCCATATCGGGCGTTTCAATACCACGTTGAAGCATAGACTTGAAACCGAGTGTCAAGGGAAAGGGCAATTTAACTGCAGTGGGTCTGAGTGACATGCAGCATCAGATCAACCGGTGACGCACTCAGGACAAACCCCTGGAAGAAAAAGTTGATCCAACCCATGATGACCATTTGTGGTACCATCATCACCATCTGCGTCTTCATCCCGGCCATCATCCCATCCATGGTAGCCGGGTCCGAGAAAGGATTTGACGCAGACAATGGTGAGTCGCCCTTGGGGGGACCGTCTTTGAGATATGTGCCAGCCTTGAATGCTTCGGATAGGTTCTGAGATATCGTCTTGTAGTATATGGGTGGTATAGGCGACTTTGCAGACGTGGCACGGAGTATTTGGGATCTTGCGAGAGCCCGTCTGAATGTATGCAACATCTAGGTCAAACGACGCCGTGAAGAAGTGAGAAAAGGACACACTGTTCACGAAGGGCCGCACGGGACGCCCTCTTAGGCGTCGATTGCAGGAGGACTACGACGTAATGCCGCAGTACGCCAACAAGAATCTTGAAAAGGACGTGGTCAGTTGAGCGACCTCCACGGTCCATCAAATAGACCCACCATAACGAGGGTGATTGGGAACAGAACCCAATCCCGTATCTGAGGGTCGAGATACAGCGAGACCCTGCCAATCAAGCATGTCAGCGTGAAAGTAATGCATTAGAACGACCGTGGCAATACGGACGGAGTAGTCGAGGACATGAGTGTTACAGCGAGACGCGTTCCACTAGCGCTGCCTCTTTTGGTGAGACATAGCCGCAGCAACGCTCCCAGCACCATCCACCATGGACAACTCCCCAACCGCACTTTTCGACACGTACGAGCAAGACTTTCGTCAAATACTCGACAGCGTACGGTCGAAGCTCGACGGAGACGGCAAAGATGAGCGTGGAGGTGAGCACGTTACATACATGCTTGGTCCAGACGCATCAATACGTGGACAGAGCAGAGACGAGCGGCTCTCAGACGAGTGGAGATGGAACTAGACGAGGCGGACGAAATGGCATGTGCTTCTCCTCCCATGTATCCTTCACCGACTCACGCTGGTGTATGCCCAGATTTCGCAAATGGAGATTGAAATCCAGGGGATACCTCAGTCTCTCAAGCCTCAATATCAGGCTCGACTCAGAACCGCGAAAGCGGATCTGACCAGGTACAAAAAGATGTCCAAGGACTTGCACACCCAGTTTTCCCGAGCGGAATTGCTTGCGTCTCCCGGAAGAGTCGGCACGCCAACGTCGGATGAACCGTATGGCCCAACGAGTGACAGAACAAGGTTGCTAGCCGGCACTGCAACGTTGGAAGATGGTACAAGACGACTGCAAGAGTCTCAACGGATTGCCCTCGAGACCGAGGACCAGGGTGCTGAGATTTTGGTGAACCTCCGTGGGCAGCGAGAGCAAATCGAGAACGCGAGGGATACCGTAGGTGACAGCTTTGCACAGCTCTGCTTGTCACTCATTGTCTGCTAGCTACGGACTGCAGACACGGCCATCGACCGTGCGTCAGGGACACTGAGGAAGATGATCAGGCGGTAAGTTGAGTCCCGTCAGTTCTCTTTGGAAAGGCTCCCGTCCTGACTATGTGACCCAGGATGTATCAGCAGCGTGTAGTGACTGCTGCCATCATTGTCCTGCTTGTCCTGCTTATTGGAATCATTATTTGGGAAAAGCTTTTCCGCTAGACCGCTTGCGTTACTCGTTACATGCGTGTTGTCTACTACGCATCCGCGGACACTATTTATCATCTCCACATACCATCTTCCCTTCGCCTTCACTTGAGTTTGGGTAAAGTATTCATATGGTGTCATTCGTTTGTTTCTTCAGAGCTGTTGTTACTGTGGTTTAATGATCACTCGCGTGCCATTCAGCCTCTCGTTGGAGCTCCTCGTCCCTCCAACCTTTGGTCACCTTTAACTGTGCCAGGTTTCGAGCTTCTTCCTATCAGCCCGATGTAGATGTAACGCAAAATATAGGCTACGCCTACTATTTGTGCCGTCAACAGGACCATGATCGCTGTCTTTCCAGGAATATACGCCGGTGCATCTGATGGTTGGGATATCTCGGTTCCCAACACAGAAGAAGGTTAATATCAGTGTGTTGATCGTAAGCTGCGACTTGTTAACAAAGTCGTGGAAGAGAAGCCACATGAAGTGACCTGCCTCGCGATCCGAGTCGTATTGCTGGCATTGTACGCATAGATGACGGATAGCGTACTTCCAAAAGATGTGTGCCTTGAGGAAACATGAATAAGGAGCAATGGAGGCCGTCTCTATCAGACACACAAAAGAGGAGGACACCCTTCTGCTTTGTCTCGTTGAAACCTATGGGGGCTACGACGGTGTAAATCATTTATAAACAAGATAACGAAATGTGGTATTCGTAACCCATTCTAACAATTATGGGCAGCGTTGCCCATCCTATATTAATAGTAAGCCTGATTCCGGCGTGTTTTCAGCATGGTGTACCGATCGACTCACGAGTTTTCTCCTTAGCTTACGGCTGTATCCGTCACTAAAGTGCTGGGGTTCCTGCGTACCCACAAGTCGTAGAGCCTCGTCTCCATCTTCAAGCGAGCCAATGGGATTCTTCTGGAACGACGTCAAGTCTTGGACCTGTTTGGTGAGGAAAAAATGCATACCGATTGTTGCATCGGCGGTTGATACCGTAATGTCGACTTCGCATGAAGGGGTGACCCGTTGGCCTCAAACCGGATCTGAAACCAGTGAGATCATTTCTATCAAACAGAAGATTGACACATACGGGATCTTTGTCCCGTTCACGTATCGCAATGACAAAGGACGTTGTCGCTGACTGGCATTAGTACGATCACAGGCAGCATCAACTAGATGGTCGAGTCGCGAGGCAGGCCCGCAGGCGCCTATACATTAATAAGGCGCTATCCAGGTAAACATGCTGGTCCGATGACCTGGAGTCAACTGATGTCGGACCAATGCCTTCTGCGGAAAAACTGAGAATCGCGCAGTGTGTAAGCGAGAGTTGGTTTCTTATCAAGATCACATGGATGTCAAATCGAGTTATGTAAATGAACACTGCAGAAGAAAAGGAACCAAGGCACAACAATTCACCTCCAGGCGCTAGTGGCTACATAGCTTGTCCGTACTCGTCTGAACCATGTCCCCCATGCCTCTGGTACTGAGGATATGGATCCCCGTAAGATGAGTAGTCATAGGCATACGCTTGTTGTCCATAGTGATGACTCGGATAGTCCTGCACATCACGAGTAACTCCCGTCGCACCGCCACCAGGCTGCCGTATTGCGGGCGTCGTTCTGCCTTGATACACATCGTAGACGTCTGCAACATAGTTCTCTGACGTGCCCGTGTGGCCATACGCCCCCGATTGCTGGTAGGAGACAGGAGCCGCAGCCGCTGGAAGATTGACCTGGCTGCTATAGTCATCTTCGTACGCGTAGCGTTGGGAGTGCTCGTCAAAAGTGGTTGTGGAGGGATTGTATTGTCCATATGCGCCAGGTGTCTGATGAGAATATCCCCCGTACGCTGGCATAGGGGGATATTCACCATAGTCGCCTCCTACGGGATTTGTGTGGTAGCTTGGTGCCACACTCTTGTTATCGGAATTGTAGCGATACTCATGGCCATAAGGATTTGGGGATGGCCCTCGCTTGATTATCGACGTAGCGTCGTCGTCATCATCGACAGAGAGATTTGGAAGTGTAGGCTGCGGTAAGGGTTTGGCAATCATCTCACCCTTCTTGTTCTTCAGGTGAGAATAGTCGCCCATCGCCTCCTTCTTAGCGAGCGCAGCAGCCTTAGCTAACCGCTCCTTGTTGCGGCGTTTGATGACCTCGGCTATGCGCTGACGACGGCTTAAGTTACAAGCAAAAATACGCTATTCGATGGCTCACTTTGTCAACTTTGTGGCAGACGTATTCCTGAGAGGAGATTAACTAATATCTGTAGGATTCGGACGATGAAAACATACCTTCAAGTTCCCTTGAATATAGCAAAGGAGTGGGATGTAACAGATGCCAGCAACAATCAACAAAAGAAGCGACCCGGCGAAGATGACAAAGGTAAAAAATGTTGAAACAGTCAGGGCGGACGTCGAGAGACTGTTTCCGGCAAAATACTTCGACACATTGTACCATGGTCCATTATCCTTCTTGGCGAGATATATACTGTAGAGAGTCAAGGCGTTTATTGTCTGTCGAGGACCATCAGACAGAAGTAGCCGCTTCCAACCTACATAAGGACATCAGAGGTCATACGATGACAGAAAACTGGATGACTTGCTCTTAAACGTAAAGAAAATGAAAAAAGCAAAATCATCCTTCTTCTTGGTGGAGTTACTGATATGATCGAAGAAGCAGAAGTGGTCGTACGAGCCTACGACATAATGCATTGAGTGACTGGTGGCGCGTACTAATGCAATGGCATACGAAGTGAATAGTAGTGATTCGCCATCACGTTCGTGAAAGCATACGAAATATCTCGACTAGCTATTATCTTTTTTGATTTGCGAGCTTCATATGCCAACTGGAAAGAGATAAGGACACGAGATGAACTCCGGCGTGTGTACTTACCAGGATAAAACCAAAAATGATACATCCTACGAACAACCACTTTCCTATGTCAAAAGGGATGTAGAAACAACCATCTTGACTTTGACAGTCGTTGAAGATTTGATTTGACCATGCTGATGTGGTCAACATCGTCGTTGCTGAGAAGATATCGGAGATGTACACGAGGAATGATTTGAGAATGATGATGTAGAGCCACAAGTACCTAGATGTGTCCCAGTTAGACATGGATTTGCGTTAATATAAGGGAAGTGATGTTGAACTGTATGATGGTGAAAAATGGGGGGCTCACTTTAACCGCATGAAAAATCCATTGTCTGTGAATTCCCGTACGTCGACGAAATCAAACTACGAGAACGGCATTCATTTATGCGGGCCGGGAGGGCGTAGGTATTGCGCACCTTGTGGTCGGGAACAACTTCTCGTTTCCATGCGGGTCCGGAACACATTGTATGGTGATAATATGGTCGATATGGTCGATCAAGGAGTGATCACGGCAGCGAGCGAGGTGTCGAGTATGGTGAGCAATGATCGTTATGCGCGAGTGCGACACAGTCGCACACTGAACTGAACTGAACGCGCTAGAAGGAGTGACAGTAAACGAGAGAATCGACTACTCGCAGAGGAACGTCGAGCACGCTGTAGGGAAAACTGTGAGAAGGAGGGGGAGTAGAAGGAGTGTAGACAACAGGAAATGAACGTATCAAGGTAACAAAATCACTGCTATTATATAATCAAACAAGAACTACCAAGGTTTCTCCGCCTCCTTGATCATCAAAAACCCGCAGCAATGACGACCGTACAGAAAATCAAAGTATGTCCCTTTCTCTGTAGGTATTATCATCCGTAACGCATATTTGTCGTCGCAAGGAAGTTGAAGATGAGATGGTAATATTAAGCAGCATCTCTGATCATATCAGTTTCATTCACCCCAGCCTGTAGGCCAGAAGTATGTTTGTATACCAATAGTGGTCCACCGCATTTTCCAAACGTATTCGATCATATAGCCCAAAAGAACAAGGCCACCAGCTACCATCTGGGTCAGCTAAAGGCCAAACTCGCCAAACTCAGGCGAGAATTGATATCGCCATCTGGGGGAGGTGGGGGAGGCGGTGGCATCGGCTTCGATGTGGCTCGCACGGGAGTCGCGTCTGTTGGTTTCGTCGGGTTTCCGTCGGTCGGAAAGGTAAGGGGAACGACCTAGCTGAGATTCTTTTTTTGCTAACCCACGCAAGTCTACTCTCATGTCAAAACTCACGGGAACACATTCCGAAGTTTCGGAGATCGACTTCACGACCCTGACCACCGTTCCTGGAACACTGAAAGTGCACGGTGCACCAATACAGATCCTGGATCTACGTGCGTAATGTATGTCTCTACCTTTGAAAAGCAATCTAAGACCCCGTTACCTAGCTGGTATCATCGAGGGTGCGAATGACGGTCGTGGCAGAGGTCGTCAGGGTGAGTAAAGTGTATGCGTGTAATTCTGTTTGCTAACGCCCTACTTGCTAGTCATCGCTGGTATGAAACGAAGACAATGTGCCCTGCAATGACTTACCTTAGATTTGTTTCTCCTTTGCCAGTTGCTCGGACATGCAACCTTATCTTCATCGTACTCGACGTCCTCAAACCTCTCGGAGACAAGAAGGTCATCGAAAGTGAACTAGAAGGATTCGGCATCCGACTCAATAAAAAACCTCCCTCGATCATTGTGCGCAAGAAAGACAAGGGCGGGGTTGCAATCACAAATACTGTTCCTCTCACAAACATTGATCACGACGAAATCAAAGCCATCCTCAGCGAATACAAGCTCAGCAACGCGGACGTCACCATACGCGAACCAAATTGTACCTCGGATGACTTGGTAGACGTGATCGAAGGCAACAGGCAAGTTTTCATCCGCTTCCATTCATACCAGCTCACATCACATGCAGAGTTTATATTCCTGCTGTCTATGTAGGTTCAAATCATCGACATGTTCCAAAACTTCGCGTTGACTCGGATTATAGGTTCTCAACAAAGTAAGCTGGCGTTGCCGTTCGAGCCCGTCGAACCCCTCACGGTCCCTCCTCTAGATAGATGCTATCTCAATAGAGGAACTTGATCTTCTGTGAGCGGCCTATCTTAATTCGTCTTTGACGAAGCAGTCGACGTTGTCCTCTAGATACAAAATCCCGAACAGCGTACCAATATCATCCAAGGAGTGGATGAATGTCGACGAGTTGATCGAAAAG
>JBBPNX010000157.1:0-34325 GCA_038091155.1 Harrya chromipes
CCCCCTTGCTCTTGTTCCAACGCGTGGGTGAGTCATCGCCGCCGCGGAACCTGAGAACCCTCGACCCTTCGTCCTCGCGAGTCTCGTACTCAGTCCTGAGTCCACGGTAGCCTGCTTATGCAGCAACTGTAACAGAGGGCTGCCTAAGAAATTGGGAAAACTATTGATATCTGTCCTCATCCAACCTACCACCTGTTACGGTTGCTGCGTAGGCAGGCTACTGGGGACTCAGGACTGAGTACGAGACTCGCGAGGACGAAGGGTTGAGGGTTCTCAGGTTCCGCGGCGGCGATGACTCACCCACACGTTGGAACAAGAGCAAGGGGTGCGACCTGAAGACGCGGGACGAGGGTCAAGGACGAAGGATGAGGACGGTACCTCAGGTGGTTGCGCAACGACCGGGAGTCTTCCTGTGTTGGAAGACGACGAAGGAGCAAGAGTTCCGGTCGCTAACCGGGGGACGGTCGAAGACTGGAAGGTCGACGACGTAGACGAGGGAGTCGAAGGAGGAGATCCGACGACGGACGCAGGAGGAGTCAAGTATGCTCAGGTGTATTGAGTGGATCAAGACTGAGGATACAAAGACGGGTATCTACAGTTTATATATGTAAAGGCCCTTTAGGGCAGGCAGCGGAGTCATCTGGATATAAAAGGGAAATGACTCGTCATGACTCACAAGCACTGCTATGCGCAGTAACGGAGTAAGCAAGAATGACAAAGGGATGACGAAGCGATGACGAATGTGTGAAGGGCACGGCATATGACGTGAGCACGATGAGTAACGTAGAATGTCTGTGGAACGTGATGGAATTAGTGTGGGTCAAGGGTTATGGCATAAGCGAGACCCTAACGGCCTATGCGGCAACGAAGGCGTAGTCCGAGTGAAGACGAAGGACGAAGACGAAGTGAAAGGAAAAAGTGAAACGTAACACCACCTGGAGATATATGGAGACAATGGGACAATATGCCTGCTGTCAGCAAGGAGACCATCACTGAAGTCCAGGAAGAAGCATCTGGACAACAGCATTCTGCCATCGTCCAAGAACTCAATGTCATTGCTGGCAACTGTCTTGCATGTCGGAAGCAGACAGCTGAAGCTGAAAGCTCTGCTGCTCAGGCACTTCAGTTGGACTCAGACCTCCCTGTGGATGCCGACGAAGAGAGCTCTGGGGAGCCCAACCATGTCGCTTCAGATGCAAAAGAGCAACATCTGAAATGCCTCTTCAGAAGATATCCTTATGTGAACAGAGCAAGGGCTAGGGACCTCCTTCCACCCAGGGCTGTACATGATAGAGAAGAACCAGTGATCGAGAGCAATAATTCACTTGATGATATTCGAAATCGAATGCATGTCAAGGACTGGTCCAGAGGTCTCATGTTCCTCTTTCCACGTCCCACTCCTCCAGTCCATCTCTCTGTATATCAAGGCCAGAGGTGGAGGGCCTTTGACAAGAAGTATAACGATTATGAGGGGGCCCCTGTCTTGGAAAGTCTTCAACAAGACCGTAATCCTTACAAGATTGTCAAAGAGCCATACTACCGACCTGGGTTGTGGACCTCCTTCCGAGATTTTGGATATCGTCTACAGGCCTCCTTCAGCCAGATGTTTTATTTGGATCCTCCCACGAAACTCATGGATCATATTCTTCCTGTGGGCGTCACTGAGGACAATAATCCAACCCTTCAGATAAATGATTATATTACTGGTGAGAAAGACGTCATATCACGTCTCTCCTTTTTCTTCATGGGTGTTCTTTGCTAGACAACTATTCTCTTGACCAATGTCGCTCCACTTTCCCAAAACAAGTGCATGTGACAAATGGTACCATCCTGAGTGCTGCCCAGATGATTGAAGCCAGTGCAAACAGATCCGAAACTCTGATCGATACCTTTGTATGTGGATGACGTCAAGACGGTACATACATCTGCCTTGACCTGGAGTTGGACAGCATTCCCTTGACTACCAGTGACTTGGATGTGGTGGTCAACATCAACAGCCTCATTTGGGTCACTTGGTCCATGCATTTCAACACCCCCCTAGTGATATATCTAGGACCGATCATAGAGGACAAGGCTCCCATGCACAGGAACAGTCATGTGTATGTCGACATTCTGGTTTCCCAATCTCAAGAAGATGCCAATGCCGTTGGTGATCATACTGAGTGGTTGACGATATCTTTCCCACTCTGGAATTCCCAACACCACCTTTGGAGCGCTCAGCAATGCATCTGCTTCCATGTATGTGCATATCTGCTTCCCTTGAATGATCCACAGGGACAAGATGACACACAAATGGGCCAATTGCATTCCAAAGGAGGTGCTAGACTTTTTCTGGGAACACATCCTGCTTCCTGCCATATGTCAGCATGTCGATGTTGGCAGTGCTCCGTATATATCCCTCACTCTGGACGAGGTCCAATTGAAGGCTCACAAGGGCAAGATCAAGAAGCCTGGTCGTCCAAAGGCAGTCCCATTCACCATGGATCTGTTACAAAAGGTCCAGAAGAGCATGGAGAACATCATTTGATGTGATCACGAATGGTATTCCAACTATGGTTCTTTCTTCTTCACGCTGGAATGCAAGGGAGTCAAGCTATGGGCCAAGATGTCTCTTCTCAATCCAAGACAAACACCCATAGACGTTCTTGTGGAG
This sequence comes from Harrya chromipes, assembly GCA_038091155.1. Taxonomy (NCBI): domain Eukaryota; kingdom Fungi; phylum Basidiomycota; class Agaricomycetes; order Boletales; family Boletaceae; genus Harrya; species Harrya chromipes. The sequence goes on from JBBPNX010000157.1 coordinate 2,654, forward strand.
GGGATCTCTTGCCTAGACTGGTCATATATGGTCGACTGAGATAATGGCAAACTTTTGGTCAATCTGGGAATTAGAATCCATCCTGCATGTACTCAGAAGGTGGTAGGCCTATGGAGATTGGACGCCTTGGAGGCATTCTTTGGGACTGGAGGATTTCAACGAGGCAACGTACACCATACCTGCACTCTTGGTTGATATGGTGGAATTCAAGCAGAGATGCCACAGGAGAGAGCAAGACAAACACATGTGGCCTTCCGAAGTGCTTACAACCTCAGCTATGAGGTGGTCAGACCGAATGACAACATGCTGACCTTTGCTATGGACAAGGATGGGTATGCATTGAACAATGCGTTCATGGAGGAGTGCACTCAGGCGATTTCCATGAACTCTGGAGAGGCCAAGAAGCAATCATATGGAGTCAGGGATGAACATAGAATGAGTGGAATGGCTATACAGCATGTCATGGAAGGTTTGCAAGACAAGGCGAGTTTCTGTCATCTCTCACAAGTTTCCAAGTTTGCAATGAGCGTTCTAGGTGCAAGAATTCCTTGATTCTGATCCCATTTTGTGGCTGCCTTCGGATGTCTGGTTTGAATTTCTGTCCAGACAAGTGAGAGCGCTTCAGCTTGCTTGAATAACCCTGAAGGATCTGGAGCCTTCGAACATGGGGATTCTTACTGGAATCATATGCCATCTCATCTGTTGCACCTCAAGCACACCTATCATTCTGGACTATCATGTCTGAGAGTCCATGGCACTTCTTCAGTTCTCTCGCATTTGCAAATAATACAACATGTTCTTTTTGTTTGACTTGAATTTTTGACAAACACCCATCCTATCCATAGTGCAACAAGTCGACGACATGGACATTCTGAAACTCATGAATGCCAAGGTGAAAAAGAAGGAAGGTTGACTGGCATGGCAAAGCCTCCCTGGTATGGATGATTTGGAACACTTCCCCAGTGGAATCATGCCTACATGGACAATGTTATCCAAGACGATTCGAGAACAACCTTGGTTGATCATGCGATCCTAGCTGTGGTCCAGCGAATTGTCTGTTCTGGAGCTGGTTGTAGCCAAGCTGTTTGTGAAGTTCACATATCAACTTTGGATCCAACTGGAGGATGCTTGGTTCATAGAACCAGAAAGACATCCAGAGCTGACGTCACTGGAGGAGGCCATTCAAAGCTGGTCTCTGAATGACACATTCAAGGCCCTTCGGGCATGCACATATAAGGCCTGCAATGCAGACATTCCGGGCAACACAGGAGCTGGTCATCATCAAGCCAATTTTGTAGAGAGAATGTATATCTTCTTTCCAGATCCAGTTCAAGACACAAAGCCCAGAAATAGGTCTCCTTGGAGCACATTTGGGACAAATCCAGGATATATCCAGGAGTATCACAAGCTGATTAGAGACTCGACAGCCTCAGAGATGTTTGAAGTGACTGATTGACTGGGAAGGATCTTTTCCCTGCTTCAAATGCTGCCAGAGTCTGCAAAAGGAAGTGCAAAGATGCCTGGAAGGACCTGGAGTCTGGAGCAGGACAAAGTGGTGTTGATGACAAATCCCAAGTTTTACAAGATCACAGGTATATCCACAGAGACCAAGATGAAACAAGCACAAAAAAAGGCAACACAGGTCCTGAAGTCAAGAAACAAGCTGCAGCATGACCTTTTTGAGCATGATGGATATGAAGAGCTGTTGGAAAACAAGGCATTGATCACAGAGAGGCGAAGATTGCAAGAGCAAAGAAACAAGCAATCAGCAAAGTCAAAAAAAAAGCGAAGACCTCCAGTGAGACAACAAGAAGCAAGCCCTCAGGAGCAGCTGCAGAAGTGGGACAGGGAAGATAGAGTATGTGAGAATAACAACAATGAGGAGGAGGAGGAGGATGAATTTTGTGATAATTGAATGCATAAAGTCGAGTCAGCTGGTACAAGTAAAGTTTATTTTGTTGATCTATCCCACAAGCCTTACCCATCTGAATGATTTCCCCCACCTAATATAACATCCTGGAATCATGGCATAGCTATTAGACAGGTGTTTACATTTTATTGAGTCAATCTGACCTAGACCCCCCACCAACCCAACATCATGATGAATTAAGTCAGGACAACCCACCACTGGTCCGAATTATATTTTCATAACACATATAACATCCTCAGACTGCAATAGAATAATAAAGGTGTCAATAAATTATTGAGACGATCTGACCTAGACCACCCCATATCATCATCAATTAAATCAGGACAGCCCACCATTGGTCCAAATAGTGTTTCCCCAGTGCATATAACATCCTTAGACTATGATAGAACCATCAGAGAGGTGTCAATAAATTATTGAGTCAATCTGACCTAGATCCCCCCACCAACCTCATATCATCGTCAATTAAATCAGGACAGTCCACCACCGGTCCAAATAGTGTTTCCCCAATGCATATAACATCCTAAGACTATAATAGAACCACCAGAAAGGTGTCTATAAATTATTTAGTCCACTTATCACACCTTGCCCTCAATATTCTTAAATCATTTATAACTCATTATTCTGACAGCCGTTTTCTCTAAATTTTGGACTGGGACATCCCTGGGTCCATTGACATGCCCCAATAGTTATTTAGTTCAAATTTCTGTCGGTCATTTGTAATTATAATTACTCCACCTTCTATATAGATGCCAAGGTAAAGGTAAAGGCACGGCGAATGAAGCCATCACTTCCACCTTTGTTACTGAACAAGAACCTGATCCGTACTATGGACAAGTCAAAGAAGATTTCCACATTCCTTCCCCGGGTCCTATGACCCATTCATCTGTCGACTACCTTATGGAAACGTTGGCAGAGATGCAGGAATACCACTTTGACTCAGATCACATTGAACACGGTTGGGGGACTCCTCCATAAATATTGCTCTGGAAGCTGGACCATCTTCTCGTCCCTTTCAAAACTGCAGCAGCTCCTTCTCCATCTGAGCTGACTGCGAGACCCCTACCTAATGGAAGGAGGAAGAAGAAGGAAAAGAAGAAGAAGACAACCGTTACAATTGGTGGTTTAGCTATAGGACCTTCTTTACCTGGCACTTTCGTCAGAGATCTGCTGCCTACTGGGCAGGTTCAGTCGTATCTCAACTCATATGATCCTATTAGCTTCTCTGGCTTGAGACAAGGTGTTGACATCATGACTCGCCGAGATGAACCTTTAGTTCGCACCACTACTGTCTTCCAGAATGAGAATCATATCTTTACTTCGGGCCTGTGTACTGTTGGAGAAACTGAGGACTCAACCCGCAACCACTGGATGATAGATTCTGGTTGTACCAACCACATCTCACCCTATCTTGACGACTTTGCTCATCTTGATAGAGGAACCAGAAGCACTTCAGTTGCTAATGGTTCTACAGTTGCCATGCATAAACCTGACAAAGTTGTGCTACGTCCTGATGGCTCTGACCTCATCATCCTTGACTGTATATGGTATGCTCCTCATGCTGTACACAGATTGTTATCTATCCCGACTCTTGCCTCCCAAGGCTACAAGACCCAGATAATGGATGGTGTAACTACCATCCGGGACAGCAATGGCTCTCTGGTAATCCGGGCCACTGCCTCATTTCCAGAGAACAATTTACACTGGTTCCGGTCAACTCTGATTGCTCTGGGTATAATTGTGGCATTGACATTGAACAGCTCTTATGAATTGTGGCATCAGTGCATGGGACACCCCTCCAAGAATGCACTTTGACATCTCTCTCATCACTCCATTGGTTCTCCCAATCTCACTCCACCTACCACCTCTCCTCCTTGCAAGGGATGTGCGGAAGGCAAGATGCCTGATTGGTCTTATGTATCATTAGACAAACGTGCTACTCGCTCCCTTCAGTTGCTGCATACCGACTTGATGGGACCTTTTCCCAAAGAGTCATGCCTTTGGAAATGGTACATCCTCACTTTAATTGACAACTTCTCTGGCTATGCATTGTTTTCCTTTTTATGGGAGAAATCCCAGGCATGTGCTTCTCTGGTTTTGATGTTTACTTTGCTCAAAATGCAGACTGGTTCTGTTGTTACCTCTGTACATTCTGACCGTGGGGGGGAATTCCTGAATTCCTGGGCAGGGACACACAAGTGTTCTTCACATCCAAGGGTATTTGTCACAAAACCTCTGTTCCCCACATACCTCAACAGAACAGATGTGCAGAGAGGTTTAATCGTACACTTATGGAGAAAGCTGGATCCATTTGCCACCAGGCCTGTTTACCTAAGTATTTTAGCAAGATGCTGCCGAAGCTTCACTCCACATCTATAATAGACAGCCTATGCGACATCATGATTGGAAGACTCCCATCGAGATATTCTCTGGGAAGACCCCTGATGTATCATATTTCCATGTCTTTGGCTGCAGTGCTTTCGTTTTTATTTCACAGGAGATTCAAGAATCCAAACTCTCTGCCAAGGCCGAAGAGATGACCTTCATTGGTTACAAGACCAACACCAAAGTCTGGAGATTCTGGTCACAAACCAGACATCATACTTTCATCTCCACCAATGCCACTTTGGATGAGACACGTTTCTTGTCATGTTCCGGAAAGTCTAGAAGCAAACCTGCCCTGATTACTGAAGATCCTATAGATGACCTTCCACAAGACACGTTGGACAATAGGAGAAAGGCCACTCCACCTCCTGTTACAAATTTCCATTCCTCTGACTCAAGTCTCTACTCAGCCTTCGTCTACCTCGACGATATCGTCCCTTTGGAACTCCCCAGACCCCTATTCTTGTACGGACCCTATGGAACTCCCCACTCCCCTTCTGTATATAAGGGGTGGACATACCCGACGGACTAGATCCATTCCCCAATCTGTAATCGGAATGCCGTGTTCCTTATATGTTAACCTTTAAGACTCTTTCCATTTTTTGTCTCTCCGCTCTCCCGATTACCTTGTACATTTAGTGGGACTCCATCCCTATCTTCAGACTTCTTCTGAGATCTCTATCTCACCTTTTAGATTCACTTCTCGAAACGGACGCTGTCACTCCTCGTCATCCTCTCAGATGACTTGTGCCCCCTATTGTCCCCAGTATAAAGACACAGCGCATGTACAGTAGTTCTCCAGCTAGTTCTACGCAATACCAGCGTGGTTACCTTGCCCTTCCTCCGAACAGACTCCCTGTTCGAGCCCTCAGATGCCAGATTCAATCCCTTGATACTCCAGAACCTCCGGTTCGTTCGGATTACCATATCAGGAATTCTGGTTCGTTTGGGTTTTGCTCATATCTCTGTCAATACTCGTTTTCTCGAGTTCGAGCTCTACTACCAAAAATCCCATTCGACTGTAGCTACAACTTTCAGTATACTCGAACTGCGATCGGAAGACTTCCTGACTTTCTTGAACCTCAAAACCCCTGACGCCCCGCTGAGCGTAACACCTCCAGATACTGTCTTCATCACCCATAGATCACATCCACAGTGTTCTCCACAATGTTCACCTCAAAGAACACTGAGATTGCTCACTCCATCGCAAAGCTCTCGAGCTTCATCACCTCAATGATCACCTTCACTCCCATGCTTACAATCTTTGTCATCTATCCACCCATCATCGTCTTCACCCTCTTACCAACCATCTTGCTCACCATCACCGCTTACTCCTCCACCAGAATCATCTTTGAACCACCTTCTCTGATGCAGAAAGCAGAGAAGAGCTTTCACTCACCACAAATGACTGACAGTGAAAGACCAGAGGAAAAGTGAGAGAGAACATCGAGACCACTCCATCCGACACCTTTTCAAGTACCATGGTTCCCACCACAAAAAGGAACAGATCCAGTGCAGGAATTCTGTGAAGTACCTCATCATTGTCGACCTGAAATATATCAACATGCTCCAGATAAGCGATGGCAGAAAAAAAGCCCACTTTGTAGCAAAAGACTTCACATAGATCTTTGGAATCAATTACGAAGAAACCTTCACACCAGCTACCAGGTTTGAGACTGTATGCCTCCTTCTCACTCTTACAGCTCTAGAAGACTGGGAGCTTGAGGCGCTCGATGTAAAGACAGCTTACCTTTTTGGCGAGCTTGATGAAGAACTTTACATAGTCCAACCTGAGGGTTTGTTCAACAGGGTCAGGAGAAAAAGGTTTGTCAACTGAAGAAGTCCACTTACAGAGCTAACCAACCTGCTCTCAGATGGAACAAGCAACTCCATGCTTTGCTTGTCAAACTTGGATTCAAACGGACTTTTGCTGATCTAGGAGTTTACAATAAACACATTGGCAAGCATATCATCGTCCTTGTCTTTTATGTTGACGATGCTCTCTTTATGGGTAGTGATAAATCTCTCATACTCCAACACAAGAAACTCTTCATGGAACAATGGGAATCCAGGGATCTTGGCACTGCCAAAGAATACCTAGGAATCAGAATCACCAGAGATCGCACCAAACATACTCTGACACTAGATCAAAGTCCTTATGCTGCAAAAGGAGCAGAACACTTTGGTCAAGTTAACATCAAACCAGTGTCCACTTCTCTTCCTTCTAGATACAACCCATCCCCCAACACTCTTGAGGCAGACTCATCTCTCCATAGTCACTACCAGTCGGTCATTGGATCACTGTTGTACATCATGCTGGGGACATGGCCAGACCTCACTTATTCTGTTATCAAGATGTCGCAATACTCTACCAATCCCTCTGAGGATTACCTGCAGAAAGCGATCTATATCGTTCGCTATCTTGCCCAGACCACAAACCTGTGCATCACCTATGCAGCAGATGGACCCACCAACAGGGTCATCGTTTACTCTGATACAGATTGGGTGGGAGACATAGAGACCTTGTGGTCAACCACTGGTTACTCTATCTACCTAGGTAATGGAATCGTCTCATGGCTCTCCAAGTGACAGAAGAGAGTTCACCTTTCCTCCACTGAAGCAGAATACTGTGACATGATAGAATATTGCAAGCAGATCCAATGGATCCGCAACCTCTTCGAAGAAATCTCCTTCCCTCTTCCACCAGTCCCACTCTGCAACAATAACCAAGGCGCCATATTCCTTGCTTCGAATCCTGCTCAGGAAGGACATACCAAACACGTCTACATACTGGAACCCAACATCCGAGAAGCTGTCGAGTTTGGTGAAGTCATGCTATACTACATTCCCACCAACATCCAGTTTTCAAATATCTTCACCAAGGTTCTTGGGAAGACAGCCTTTGAGCATGGAAGGAAATGTCTTACCCTTTTGTCTCCTCCATGATGACAATGTGTCTAGTGAGAGAGAGTATTGAGAATCATGGTGTTCATCTTCAGACTTCGCTTACAGCCATCATGATCTAGACCTTAAGTCCATATGACACTATCACATTTACTCATCATGACTTCATAGATAAGCGTCTTTATTACCTTTGGCTGATACCTTATCTTCTTTATCATCCTTATCTTGATGATACAATACTCACATATCTTTAGTCATTTCTCATTTCTCATTCTTATCTCTCATATCCTTTTATGATAGAGATGCACAACATATGCGTACATACCTTCCTGTACTTAAAGGAGAGCTCCCTCTGTACACTCTCCTTAACCCAGTCAATCGAGTCATCTCTTGATGTACTCTTCAAGGCTTATCTCGATCTGCTCCTAGCGCTAGTGAGTCTCCTCCCTAGCCAATACCTTCCTATACCTTCAACATCACTGTCGCTAGTAACCTCTTTTGGGTCCTCACCAGAGAGAGACAAGTGCAACCCTGCATTCCATTAAGGCTGTCCTAATTTATAGGTGTTACGAATTTCCATTCCTCCAACTCAAGTCTCTACTCAGTGTTTGTCTATCTCAACGACATTGTTCCTCTAGAACTCCCTGGGCCCCTATTCTCATACGAACCTTACGGGACTCCTCATTCCCCTTCAGTGTACAATGGGTGGAAATACCCGACGGACTAGATCTCTTTCCTGATATGTAATCGGAACACCTTGTTCCATATATGTTAACCGTTACACTTTTACCTTTTTCATCTCTCCGCTCTTCTGATTACCTTGTATGACTAACGGGACTCCGTTCCTATCTTCAGACTATGTCTGAGATCTCTATCTCCCCTTTTAGATCTACTTCCCAAAAAGACGCTCTGGCTCCTTATTGTTCTCTTGTATGTTATGTGAGAGCGTACAATCACTAGACTGCATCCGGCTTAGCTGTCAGGCAGCGATGTCTCACCCATGCCTTAGGCTAGCAAAGAGAGAACTGGATCCGAAGGCAGCGACATCCATTAGGAAGAGGGCCTTGATCCGCAATGCTGAGGGTCTTTGACCGTTAGGGAGAAGTCTCACACCGAGTGGAGTCTTAGAAATACACTGAATTGCGCAGAACTAGCTAAGGAACATAGGAAGGTGAGAAGTACCTTATATACGTAAGAGACGTGGATATAAAAGGATATAGCTGGATATGGAATGCATCCAGAAGGAGAAGTGGGTGTCCGTATGGAAGACCGTAGTACGAATACAGGATGTTCCAAAGGGAGTCATCTGAATGAGGAAAGTGGAGAGCTGCGTATGAAAGAGGAAACATATGTAAAAGGACAGATGGAGACCTGCAGTACCCATAAGGAGAAGCAGAGAGCCGCTTCTGGAATCAGAGCCACTGATCGGGATTACTCTCGAACCAGCCACACATCATCAAAGAAGGTATCGAGTGGTCCACATTGGGCCACATAAAGTAAGAGTCTAAGACGGGAAAGCCGTCGTGTAAAGGAGTATTGTATGGAGTAAAAGAAAAGGAAAATGTGCCATTGCCATTGCCTTCAAGAGGTGTCACCGATAGCCAATCATCTATGGGAAAATCCGTAACATTAGCTCCCTCATCAGTAGAGTTGAGCACCTGCAACACATTAAAACCCATAGGCATCTCCCTCATTGTAAATGACATCGTTATTGTCGCCCCAGTCGGAGAGGGTGTTCCGGTCTGGGAGACTAGGACAGTCTCGTTGATTATATCCTGGAGCGAGAGCTCAACAGAACAGGCATCGGTAGGAAGGGCAGTGAGGTCGGAAGTGTCCAATCTGCCTACAGTTGAAGCATCGGATGAGGTGGGGGCGGCAAGGACGGGAGTAAGGGGGAGGGGCTGCGTCAGAGGACGCGGAGGAGACCACTGCGGTGGGAGTAGCGAGGAGCTCGACGATTGTGTCGATGATGGTGTCTCCCACCATGGATGGTCCGGGAGTGGGTCTCCTGCAAGTGGGCCCAGGCAGTGCAAGAGCGATACTGATGCCCCGATGCTGATGGGGTTGTAAGGGGGCAGTGGGGACAGTGGTGGGAGTGGGGGAGAAGGAGTCAGCTCGGACAGGTACCGGTCGACTAACCGGGACGTGTGATCTGCCACGCTCGAGGGGTGCGGGTGGTGTAGCAGTGGGGGTAGTGACAACGGGTGCGGGGGCGGGAAGATATGCTGTTCTCTTGGTGGGCGAGAGCGCAACGAAAATGGTGTGGAGGATGGGTTGTAGATTGTCCTTTGGGAGGTGGGGGAGGGTAAGGGAGAAGCCCTGGTGCCATAGGAGGTTGAGGCACTGGCTCTGGAGGTCTCGGAGCATCTGTTGGAACACTCCTGTCCAGTCCTCCGGGTGGATGATCAGTGTACGCGAGTAGAGTTCCTGTAGTGTACAGGTGGTGCGGTAGATGCGGGTTCCCTCAATGAGGGTCTCGTTGCTGCTGAATACGGGTTGACGCTCAAGCGAGGGAGTAAGCGACGGGGAGGCGAGGATCGAGGCATAGAGGGTCCAGCGGGCACGGTATGGAAGACGAGAGGGGAAAAGGGAATGGGCAAAGTAGAAAACAAGAACTCATTAAGAGGGATTTCAAGAGAGGGGGATGGTGCGCGGGAAGGCATGTCAAGGGGAGTTAACCATCTGAAACACGGAAGGACATCCCAATTTATACGTGCAGAGAAGGCATAGCGCATGAGCTAAATTGGAAGGGGGTTCCCAGGTGTTCTCAGAGGACGGATACCCGATCCACTTGACGAGGAATTGGCGTTTTCCGGCGGAACCCCGATGTCCCAAAATGGATTTGACTTCGTATTCTTCTTCTGATCCTATGATTTCCGGTGGCGGTTCGTGGAAATTCGGACCATGTTCATCAGTTTCCCGATAAGATGAAAGAAGGGAAGCATGGAATACGTCATGGATCTTCCATGTGGGTGGTAATCGGAGGCAATAGGAGACCGGAGATAAGACCTGAGAGATCTCGAAGGGTCCTTCCCTTCAAGGGGCGAGTTTCCTAGACGTGTAATGAAGACGGAGGTTCTTTCTATCTAACCAGACCTTTTGACCGGTCTTCCAAGGGGTAAACCTGGAAGTAATGCATTCTTTCATGTCCTGTTGAGCCTTAAGATGGGCTGCGTGTGCTTCCTTTCGTGCCTCGTCGAGGATAGAGAGTCGTTTCTTGGCGGAGGGTACAAATGTTTTGCCAGAAAGGGGAGGATACACGCGTGGTTCGTAGCCCATCATAAGGGAGAACAGAGTCTGACCGGTGACCAAGTGGGTGGCGGAGTTGTGGGAGAACTCGGCCATTGGGAGGAGGGAGGACCAGCGGGTGGGCTGTCCAGCACAAAAGATACGAAGATACGTTTCCAGCTCCTGATTGGTGCGTTCAGTTTCACCATCAGTCTGGGGATGGTAGGTGGAGGAGAGTGCGAGGTCGTAGTCGAGAAGGCAAGCCAGTTCTCAAGCAAAGGCAGAAGCAAATTGGGGTCCCCGATCGCTGATGAGCTTGTCATAGAGGCCGAAACGGGGAAAGATACGTGAGAAAAAGAGCTTGGCAACTCCTTCTGCATCGATCGTTTTGTTGCAAGGCAGGTAAATTACCCCCTTAGTAAGTCCATGGTCGACCATGACCATGATAGAGTCGAAACCATCCGAAGGTGGTAGATCCGTGATCAAGTCGATGGAGAGGTGTTGGAAAGGTCACGTAGCGGCGACCGCAAGAGGGGAGAGCGGGGGAATGGTAGGGTGGGTATTAACTTTGTTGGCCTGGCAAACGGCGCAACCAGTCAGGTATTTATGGATGAAAGTAGAGAGGCCAGGCCACCAATAGTCCCGTTGGAGAAGGTGGGGGAGGCAGTGGTACCCTTGGTGGCCTCCGGCGGCGGAGGTGTGGATGGAATGGATTAAATCCTGGCGGGCTGGGGCGGGAACGTAGAGGCGGCCTTTGAAGTAAAGAGCCCCATTGTCGAAGGTCCAGACCACGAGGGAGGTGCGGGGGAAGAGGGAAGTGCCACACTGGGCAGTGGCGATGGCCTCAAGGACGAGGGGGTCAGAGGGCGTGGAGTTGGCGATCTCTTCCGCGAGGTGTATGTCGAGTGACTGAATGAAGAGCTCGGGGGCGAGGAGAGTGACATCCTGGTTGTCACGGGAGGTGTCAACATCATCACAGCAAGAGAGAGCATCAGTGGGACCCATCTTCGAGGCAGCTTGGTGCTCGAAGAGCAAGTCAAAGTCCTGGAGAAATAACATCCAGCAGGTGTGGCGGTGGGAGAGGGCGCAGGGTTCCTTGAAGTAAGTCAAGTTCTTGTGATCCGTCATGATGGTGATGGTATGGGGGGTTCTGAAGAGGTACTGGTGCCATTCTTCGAGGGCGCGGATGATGGCGAGGAGTTTGCGGTCATAGATGTCGTAGTTGCATTCGGCCGGAGAGAACGTCTCCGAGAAGTAGGCACAGGGGTGGAGATCACCGTTGGAGTCCTTTTGCATAAGGACTGTGCTGGAGGCGACGAGGGATGCGTCCGTCATTATGTGGAATGGATGAGAGGGGTCTGGCATGCGGAGTACTGGGTTGGAGAGGGAATTGTCCTTCAGCGACTGGAAGGCAAACTGTTGGTCTGGGCCCCACTGCCACTCAGACGATTTCTGAGTGAGGGAATGGAGGGGGTGGGCGACTTCAGAGAAGTTTGGAATGAACTTGCGGTAGAAGTTACAAAATCTGATAAACGATCGGACTGCTTTTACTGATGTAGGGTGCTCCCAGTTGCGGATGGCGGAGATCTTGGTTGGGTCCATCTGAACCCATCCGTCCTTGATGACCATACTGAGGTACTCGACCTCGGTTACGTTGAAAGAGCATTTGTCGATTTTCAAGTGCAGCTGGTGCTCCTGCATGCAGGCAAGAACACGGCGGGTGCGTTCCTCGTGTATGGCGAGGTCATTGCTGTGAATTAAGAGATCATCCATGTAGATGATCAACCATCCTTTGGCGATCATATCACCGAAGACATGGTCCATAAAGGCCTGGAAAGTGGGAGGGCCGTTGCACATCCCGAAGAACATGATGAGGGGTTCAAAGAGACCGAAGGGGGTGATGAAGGCGGCCTTCCATTGATCACCATCCTTGATGCGAATATTATTGAATCCCCAGCGGATGTCCATCTTCGTGAATATGGTAGAATCTTTAAGACAATCCATAAGACAATCCATAAGATCGGAGATGAGGGGGAGCAGGTAGGCGTTTTTGACGGTATGCTCATTGAGGTAACGATAGTCCTGGCAGGGATGGAGCTTGCCATCCTTCTTGTTGACGAAGAAGAAGGGGACGGCCTGAGGGGACTTGGAATGGTGAATAGTCCCTTTCTTCAGATGTTCCTCGATGAAGTCAAGGCAAGCTGTCCGCTCGGCAGGGTTGAGCGGGTATGCCTTGGCGCGTCGTGGGGTGAACGTCTCCTTGAGATCTATGGCATGATCAAAGTCGCGGGAGGGGGGTATGAAGGTGTCGGAGGGTTCTTTGAAGACTGATGCGTAGGCCGCGAATTGCGGGGGTAATTTGGGTTTCTCTTTCTTGATAGCCATGGCTATTTCAGTGGAAAGAGTGATCTTCCTAATAATGTGGGGGTCATCTGGGAAAGCGGCCGCGGCGGCTTTATCGAGGAGACGACGGAGACCATCTTGATGGTCGTATTTGAGGTAGCGGACTAGATACCGCTGTGTCTCCACAATAGGGGAGTCATGTTGTGGGGTAGTGACTCTGTTGGGGATGGTTACCCATCCTTGAGCCCAGTCGATGGTGGGGTTGATGTCGATCAGCCAAGGTATGCCCAGGATGACATTTTGGGAGCCGCAATTGATGATGAAGAGTTCTCGTTTGTCTTCTACGTCACAGTAGCGTAAGGTCACCTTGACCTTGAAGCGAATTTCCCCGGCTTTGTTGCCGGTTCCGTCCACATTGCTGGCAGAAAGGGGTTTCTCCAGCCGGATGAGAGGTATACAATGGCGCTTCGCGAAGGCCATGTCGATGAAAGATCCGGTTGCTCTGGAGTCTATGAGTGTGGTGGTGTCAGCGATTTCTCCTTGTTCCCGAGCATAGAGTGAAATGGAGATCAACATTGCTCTAGAGGCTCTTTGGGATACAAATACAAGGGAGATAACATGAGAGGGGCTAGACGCCATCCTAGGCCCTCGATCTAAAAACCCGCGCTTTCCTCCACAGAGGTAAAGCGGTTGACTTGATGACCTTCTTCGTCAAGTCCTTCTTCGACGCATATCTTTAGCATGCGTAAGGCCTCCTTGCAGTTGAGCCCTCTGCCTTTCACGTAGGCAGCCAAGGGATCCCCTGATAGTGGTTGCGCTACCATAGATCCCTGAGTTCCTGTGTTCTCTGTGGTACGAATTTGTTGGCGGTGCTGGGGAGTAGTGTAGCACAGAGGGCGATTGTTGCCCTGCATTCCTGATCCTTTCCGGTGGTTGGACGACTGACACCTGGGCTGATGGCAAACAAAGTGCTTGTTGTTCCAGAAGTGCTCTGCTCGCTCGGTAGGAGAGAGTCTGATGGCGTCAATGTCCATGGCGTCTGAGTCTTGAGACCTAGAGGGTACTACTAAAGTGGTGGAGGAGATGTATGAGTGGTGTCCTTTGCGAAGCTGCTCGGTTTTGATGATGGCGTGATAGAACTGCAAGGCTTTGGCAAGCCAAGCATCCGCGGTGGCGGGTTCATCTGGGATAGCGATCATCATCATGGCGAGACGAGATGAAACAGCTCATTTAAGGAGGTCCTTGAGTACCCCTTGGTCTGTGAGTCCACTCCTGGCGGACTCGAGTTGGAAAGCGGTGCAGAACACGTCAAAATTCCCATTAAAGGGGCTTCCTTCCATTTGTATGTCTTGGAGGGTCATGTGGGCTCTGTCCTGGAGGTTGGCAGGGATGAAAGCGTCCTTGAACGACGAGATGAGGTCGAGAAGAATTTGCTCATCGGAAGTCTTGTCAGTGTTGTAGGAGTTTAGTTTCATGTACCAGCCTTCAGAAAATACCGTCCCTCATCCTTTGCTCATTTTATTGAGCAGCGTAATAACCTGGGCGCGCGCAGGATATTTCTTGTCATTCATGCTGAAATAATGCAGCATGCCTTGCAACCACCTATTGGCGTCTTCGCCTTTACCGCTGAAGTCTTCAGGGAGACCAGCCTTGAGTTCATCATTGCCCATGTTGTCTTCTTGGTCTACAGTGATGGGGGAGGAGGATCTGGGAGGAGGAAGGGACGCCGGGGGTGTGGGTGCGGGAGAGGGTTCTTGAGGAAGGGAGAACAGGATAGGAGTCTGTTCGGTGGGACGTGGGTCGGAATGGAAGGGGGTGGGATTTCGAGAGCTTACCGCGATTCCTCATGCGCTTGGTAAACCTCGGGAGTGAGGGCGCGGCAGTTAAGAAGAATGAGAAGCTTGAGGAGCGTGAACAGGAGATGCGGATTGATACGGATTGCCATATGGTGGGGGGGATGGCTCTTCGGGTTCACTGTCTGAGTCACGTTCAATGTTGCAAGGTTGATACATTTTGTGTTGGGCTTGTGCAAGTCCTCTGCGATAGAAGCAGGGACAAAAGTTCAGCTAGTTCTTTTGTTATGCGAGAGCATACAATCACTAGACTGCATCCGGCTTAGCTGTCAGGCAGTGATGTCTCACCCATGCCTTAGGCTAGCAAAGAGAGAACTGGATCCGAAGGCAGTGACGTTCGTTAGGAAGAGGGCCTTGATCCACGATGCTGAGGGTCTTTGACCGTTAGGGAGAAGTCTCACACCGAGTGGAGTCTTAGAAATGCGCTGAATTGTGCAGAACTAGCTAAGGAACATAGGAAGGTGAGAAGCACCTTATATATGTAAGAGACGTGGATATAAAAGGATATAGCTGGATATGGGATGCATCTAGAAGGAGAAGTGGGTGTCCGTACGGAAGACCGTAGTACGAATACAGGATGTTCCAAAGGGAGTCATCCGAATGAAGAAAGTGGAGAGCTGTGTATGAGAGAGGAAACATATGTAAAAGGAAAGATGGAGACCTGCAGTACCCATAAGGAGAAGCGGAGAGCCACTTCTGGAATCAGAGCCACTGATCGGGATTACTCTCGAACCAGCCACACATCATCAAAGAAGGTATCGAGTGGTCCACATTGGGTCACGTAAAGTAAGAGTCTAAGACGGGAAAGCCGTTGCATAAAGGAGTATTGTATGGAGTAAAAGAAAAGGAAAATGTGCCATTGCCATTGCCTTCAAGAGGCATTGCCGATAGCCAATCGTCTATGGGAAAATCTGTAACATTGTACAACTCGTCTTGTTACGGTTGCTGCGTAAGCAGGCTACCATGGACTCAGGACTGAGTATGAGACTCAAGAGGACAAGGGGTTGAGGGTTCTCAGGTTCTGCAGCGGCGATGACTCACCCACACATTGGAACAAGAGCAAGAGGGTGTGACCTAAAGATGTGAGGCAAAGAATGAGGAGTTAACCTCCAAAGGATGACGACGATGTGTCTGATGGTTGCACAACAACCGGGAGCCTTCCTGTTATGGAAGGTGACAAAGGATGAGAGGATTCCGGTCGCTAACTGGGGGACGATTGAAGACTTGAAGTCAACAACGGAGACAAGGATGTCAAAGGAGGAGATCTGACGATGGACGGACGAGGAGTCAAGTAAGCTCAGATAGATTGTGTAAGAACCACTCAAAACCAGGACTGTCTTAGGGATCACGTCAAGACCCACGCAAACAGAATAGAGGAGATATTAAAAGAAGAGGACTTGTAGTCAGTTAGACCAGGCTTTCACCATGAATCCAAATGAATACGACTGAGGGAAAGACTACGTGTTATGAATCTGGTCATAACATTCTTTTACCTTCGCCATTCTTGCATCGTGATACTTGTCACAATCGCGAATGCCTAATCTTTATGCCAAAGCAGATCACGTGACTTGCTGACTAAGCAGTCTAGCCTCGACCATCACGTGATACGATCTAGACCCGGATCATCCTTTTCCCTATCTCTGACGTCATGCCTCGAGTACTCCTCCTGGTATCCTCGTTGTCCCCTCATTGTAAAGGTCTAAGTCATCGCTCTTTATGCTATTGGCTACTATTCTTCTTATCTATGACATCATTGTATTCCCTGATACCCTACGCCCAGAACTGGATTACTAATAGTGGTTGTCCGTATGTATATAAGGACCCCATGTACCGTAGATAGTTCCCCAGTTCTATCATAAACAATGGTTTAGTCCCAAAGACCTACCTTGTGGTTGTGAACGTCCTATCCTTGCTCCTTTTCCTTGTCCCAAAGGCTATTGGTATCCAAAGCCTAAACTACTCTTTTATCTATCGGTTAACGATTGATTAGGGTTGCTCCTAGCTTCCTCCTTGTCAGTCGGTCGGTCTTGACGGATCCATTACACTTAGAGGTCACTGATACTCCTTGGCAACACATCTCTGCCGATTTCATCACGAACCTTCCACCTTCCCATGGTTATGATTCCATTCTCACAGTAGTTGATCGCTTCTCGAAAGAAGTAGAATTCATCCCATGCACTAAGAACACTTCGGCTCTTGACATGGCCAAACTTTATATGAATAATGTATGGAAACATCATGGTCTTCCTTCTTCTATCATTTCCGATCGCAGACCACAATTCGCATCACAACTTATGAAAGACATATGCAAATACTTATCTATTACTCCTAAACTTTCTACCGCACATCACCCACAAACCGATGGACAAATGGAACGTCTAAATCGGGAAGTACAACAGTATCTACGCATGTTCTGTACGGAGAATGCCTCAGAATGGTCTAATTGGCTCCCACTGGCACAATTCTTGTACAACAATAAGAAACAGAGTTCTACAAAGTTCTCACCTTTCGAAGTCACACGTTCATACCTTCCACGTATGGGAATAGAACTAAAACAAACAAAAGCACCATCCGCTTATGCTTACCTTTCTGATATGCAAACCAAACTCAAACAAACACATGACAACATACTTACGTCACAAAAACACATGAAAGAACAAGCGGATAAACACCACTCTGATGCCCCTTCTTATAAGAAAGGAGATAAAGTCTGGCTTAGCACCAATAATCTCTGCTTAACACGTGCATCAAAGAAACTATCTGAGAAATGGCTTGGACCCTATGAAGTCTTATCTATGAAAGGACCCAATGCAGTCGAACTTCGACTCCCACGATCTATGCGAATCCACCCTGTCATTAACATATCATGTATTAAACCATACAAAGAAAGATTACCTATGCAACTGGTCGATAAACCCGGACCAATACATGTCACAGAAGATCGTGAAAATGAATACGAAGTCGACTACATATGTGACTCACGCTTGAAAGGATGAACACTTGAATATCTTGTTCATTGGAAAGGATACAATGAAGAAGATCGTACATGGGAAAATCATAAAAACCTTACAAATGCACCTGATGCCGTTAAAGCATTCCACCATACCCACCCTTCCTCCCCTAGAAAATTATGTATGACTCAAGCTTCCTTTGACTCACTCTTTACGCCCTATGAAAACATGACACATTACGAGTCTATCCCATTCAATTGCTTAGAACACAGCATTGATCATCCGGGGTCTGATCATCAGACGGGGGGTAGTGTTACAAACGCACTTTTTCCAACAACATTCAGTCCTTACAATCGCTTCTATCCTTAACAACTTTCATCGCTCTCTAACTTCATGTCTTTCAAGTCACGTGACTTGCTGACTAAGCAGGTCTAGACTCTTATCTCTTATCTATGACGACACACCTCATGCCAAACACATGTCCTCTTATCATCCAATAGTGTATGTCTCTCTTATCTTTGCTTACTCATGCTTCTCTATCGGCCAATGGCCTTATTCCCTCTTATCTCTTACATAGCCTTATGTACAAATAGTTACAAACACCTGTATAGTATATATAGAGTGAATGCATCACTCAAGGAACTTCAGTAAAGTTCTCTTGTGTTTTCCCCTTCATTGCTACCTGGGACAAGCAGCTTGGATCTTTTCTCATTGTTATCATTCACATCCCTTCACAGCGATTCTAGATCCCTGGTGGGTTTAGGGTTGTTTCAGCAACGTTCCTGAACTATACAATAGTGGGGCATCACAACACCTTTCTCCGTGTCGTGACCATTTCCTGAACTTTGTCAGCATCCCACCCAAACCAATCAGGGGAGCTGATAATGGGACGTTCGATGCTATTGGACGTGGCGACCTACCTATTTATCTTCCTAATGGAGACACCCGATCGCGCGTTCTCTTGCGGGACATTTTATATGCGCCAAGTATGCATGTCACGCTGGTGTCGATCAGCCGTTTTGCCGCAGTGGGATGTCGAGCAGTTTTCGATAGTGGTTTATGTCAAATCTTCAACGCGGATCGCTGTCTCTTGGGCCAGGTCCACGTGGCCAACGGTCTATACAAAACACAATGCAATTATTCGATGACTGCTGCAACTGCGAGAGGAGATGAAAAGCTTACCATGGAGGAGCTCCACTGTTGCTTGTCCCACATTGGAGTTGGGACTATACGCGAAATGCTGGCTAAAGGCATGATGACCAGTGTGATGCTAGACCCGGACCACAGCTCGATGGGTCAGTGTGCTGCCTGTGAGTATGGGAAGGCGACACGTGCGCCAATTGGGAAAGCTCGTGACCCCCAACATACAGAGAACTTGGTGACGAAATACACACTGACGTTTGAAGACCTTCGCCCATTCAGACGCCTGGCAAACGGAGCTACTACTGCTCGTTCACTGACGATCATACACGCTACACACGAATCAGCCTCATGCACGCTAAATCGGAGACGTTCAACACTTACCTCGGGTTCGAATCCTGGCTGAAGACGCAGCATGGCAAAGTAGTAAAACGACTTTGTTCCGATCGTGGGGGGGAGTATCTGTCCGATGAGTTCACACATCATTTGAAGACCACCGGAACGGAACGAAAGCTCACCACTCATGACACACCAGAACACAATGGAGTCGCCGAATGTTTAAATTGAACGCTTGTCGAACACATGCGCACTATCTTGCATGCCAGCGAATTGCCTAAGAACCTGTGGGGGGAAGCGCTACTACATGTCGTCTGGGTGAAGAACCGATCAGCCACGAGGGCTTTGGACAGGAAAACACCTTACAAGATGCTGTATGGACGGAAACCCGACCTCAGCAGTTTACCATCCTGGGGAGCGAAATGCTGGATTCTTGACCGTTCAGATTTGAAGCTTGATGACCGTGCTAAGGTCATTGGGTCGGTTTTGACACTGAGTCTACAGCGCATAGGATTTACTTACCTGATCGACACGCCATGGTTGTTGAACGCAACGTTACCTTCCAGCGAAACGACCTAGTGTCAATGCGAATTGACACTACCACCAGTGGAACCGATGGTGATCAGGCTGATCCACATGCCAAACCGACTAACGCACCTGGACCAGTAATCAACGCTCAACCGGTACCCGCACCAATGCCACCCCACCACATTCCCAACACTGTTGTCGTTAACCCGCCGGATGGATCGAATCTGCAACAATTGACTCGTCAGCGCACTGAATCCTCTTACCTTCAAATGCTTCGACAGGGAAACGGCACTCACGATGGAAAGAGTGGGAAATCGATCATTCCCAAAGGAATCCAAACTGCTGTGGTGAAAGGGATTGAAAGCGGGGATGCCGCGACAGCGTGGGAATTGGACGACGAAAATGCAGTGTTTGCGTTACTTACTGGAAATGCTGAGGCAGAAGGTCTAGAACCCACGACAATTGAGGAAGCCAAAATGTGCCCAGACTGGCCAAGGTGGGAAGAAGTGATTAATGCGGAATTGAAGAGTCTGGACGATGCACATACCTGGAATGTGGTCGACCGCCCAAAGGACACCAACGTCGTGAGCTGCAAGTGGGTCTTCAAGATTAAGAAGAACACTGTGGGCGAAATTGACAAGTACAAAGCGCGTTTGGTAGCTCGCAGCTTTACTCAGCAATATGGTGTCGACTACAACGAGACCTACACACCGGTGGCAAGACTCGCCTCTCTTCACCTCATCTTAGCGATCGCTGCTCGTCAAAACTGGGACATCAATGTATTCAATTTCCACAGTGCTTTCCTCAACGGCAAGCTAGACGATGACGAGATTATTTTCATGGAGCTTCCACCAGGTTTCGATAAACAAGGTTGTGACCTCGTCGCACGACTCTGCGTCGCCATTTATGGCTCTAAACAGGGTGCATTGAAATGGTACCAACGCCTTTATGCTACACTACAGGATCTCGGGTTCACTCGGATGGAAGTGGATTGGGGAGTATTTGTTACGATTGTGGCCGAGCACATCCTCATTCTCGCGTCTCATGTGGATGACTGTACGGTCACCAGGAGCTCATCAGAGGTTATTAAGGCTTTCAAAGAGGAGATCGGGACCCGTTTTCGGATTACCGACCTAGGACCTATCAGCTGGTTACTCGGGATGAAAGTGACAAGGGACTGCGGAAATCATACCATTTCCCTTTCTCAGGAGCCGTATGTTAACGCAATCCTCACAAAATACAATTTTACAAACGTCAAACCGGTCTCCATTCCCCTCGACCCTCACATTCAGCTCTCCGACAAGCAATCTCCCACAACCACGAACGAAATCGCATGCATGCGAAATATCCCTTATTGACAAGCAGTTGGCTCGCTTATCCATCTGGCCGCTGGTACTCGTCCTGACATTGCCTTCGCTACATCCTTCGTTGGTCAATTCAATAACAACCCCGGATGGGAGCATTGGGAGGCAGTTAAGCGAATTTACAAGTAGCTGTCTGGTACTAAGACGCTTGCGCTGACCTTTGGGACGCAAACAAAAGGCTTAGTGGGATACGTCGATGCGGATGGCGCTACGCAGGAGCACCGATGCGTGATTACAGGCTTCGCTTTCCTCATCGACGGGGGAGTGATTCTCTGGGGATTGAAGAAGCAAGAGCTTGTTACGCTCTCTACAGCCGAATCCGAGTATGTCGCCGCTACACACGCCGCCAAAGAAGCACTCTGGCTTCGTCGACTCATTGGCGAAATGTTTCAGCCTCTCTCGCATCCAACGACACTCTACAGCGACAATCAGTCCACCATCGCGTTAACACGCGACGGTAGCTATCACGCACGTACGAAACACATTGACATCCGTTACCATTTTATTCGTTTCAGTGTCAAGAATGGGTCCATTTCTTTTCTTTATTGCCCCTCGACAAGTATGATCACTGATACTCTCACAAAAGCATTACCGAGCATTAAAGCTAAACACTTCACTTTCGAATTAGGCTTACACCCGTCCGTTTGAGGAGGGAGTGTTAGATTTTCATTATTCTTTGTACACCGTAGTCAAACGGACTCGGATATTACCGTATTATGTAATCTTTGGGTAGATAAGATACATTTCGACGCGTCTCTACCTCAGTCACGGACTCCGTCCAGTACTGAGGTAAGATCACTTTATTCATACTTTGTATCACGTACTTACACTCTGTAGTACATTTCTACAGGTGTGCAATACACTAGTCATGGACTCCGTCCAGTACTGAGTACATTTCTACAGTAACCGGTATCTAGAATGATCTGGCTAAGTCTAGGCCAGTATCTATAAAGAGAACCCTAACCCTAGAACAGGATAAGGATAATGATAAGGGTTAAGTTAGGTAAAAGTCTTGAAAATCGTAACACCAGCCTATTACACATGCCTGGTGATCACAGATCCATCATTCATTGTTCCAGTGATCGTCCTAATATCAAAATCAGTGTCAAAAAAATCAAATATTCATTGAGCAGCTTTGCAGACCTTGCTTTTTTGATTCCTATGGGTTTCAAAGTTGGAGACCCACCTCCTCCGAAATTCTTGATCTTCTTTGACAACATCACCGCTTCCATGAATGCTGCCAATATGCTGCGCTGCTGACTACCATTTGCACTCCAGGACAAAATAAAGTGGTTCAATACCACCATGTCCACGGCATTCAAGGAGACAGAACTTGCTAACCTAGTTAATGGAGACTGCTGGGGGTTGTGCACAACCATGTCTTTTGGAATGGTGAGTATTGCGTCCAAACAGATGGGTCTCAACATTGCTTACCACTGTGATAGGGCATGGATGTTCCTGATATCAAGTTGGTGGTACAGTGGCGTGCGATGTGTACATTACCATCACTTTGGCAACGGTTCGGCTGTGCAGTGCATGACAAAGCGCTCAATGGTACAGCGCTGCTATTTGCAGAAAGGGACTGTTTTGATGATGAGCAGAGAGCAAAGGCCACTAGGAAAGCACGATGAGCAGCAACAAAGAAATGAACAGCAAAGGATGCCCACCTACCACACTCATTACATTCCCCAAAACGCCTAGCCCTATCTCCAGCCAGTCAAAACATTCACCCAGCTCCCCTACTTGCTGATGTTCTTGGTCTTAACATATCTGTGGCCCCAAAAACACGCCATGATGGGGGAGAGCTATCGGATGAGGATGATGCGGATGACTCAGATATGGAACTTCCCACTGTGATGAGCACTTGCGGGAGTAGATCAGAACCGAGTCACGCACTCAATGATACAGGGGTCGAAGCATTGCTGAAAGCCATGTTGCAGGAAGACAGAAGATCCAATGAATGGGAGCATGGTGGAAAGAGGAAAAAAAGGGTTTTGGATCTGAGTATGGAGTTCTTGATCAATGCGGGCAGTCGAGGGTTGCATTGCCAAAGGAATGTGTTCAATATCTGCTTTGACAATGTTTCAGCTGGTGGGAAAATTCCGTGCTCAACCATACGTTACCACATTGCTTACTACCCACTCACACCAGAGTCAGATCACCATGAATGCAACCCAGTTAACCCTGGAGGCTGCAGTTGTTGCCATGTCATGGAACCTGTAATTTGCTGTGACGTCCACCAGCCCTCTGAATTCACCCAATATGATATCAGTATCAATAGTACCACTCGCAACCCAAGGCGCTCCCACATCCCGAAAACGACTTGGGACAACCATGATCTTGTATTGCAGGATGCCCTTGAGGATTGGTGGGAGGGAAAAACTGTCGCGGTGTATGGTGGGGCCTCTCTGGACGACTATGGCCCTTCTATAATCATGCCAACATTTATCCTCAACCGCATCGTGAACTGTTGTCATCACTGCAAGCTTCACTCTGTAGAAGACCTCAAGTGAGAGACGGGGTGGACAGACTCGGAATGATTTGGGGCTGAGGTCATTGCTCTCGTTAAGCAGTTTGCTGTGCCATGTCCATTGCCATTCATCTCCACTCTCCTTCGAAATACATCATCCTTCAGTGCTGTTGATCGTCCTGTCACTCCCACACCATCCACATCCTCTGGTCCCTTGCTTGCTCAGCAACCTGCTATCCCCAAACCTGTTCCCTGCACTCAGGCTCCTAGACGACCTGTCAAGTGTAGTGCATGTGGTGAAGAAGGTCATAATGGTGGGTTTCAAACTAGCCTCATCATTCCAAGTCCAAGTAACATGGCTGCTCATCGTGATATGACAGCCCGTAACCGAACATGCAGAATGTATTCCCTGCATGCACCCACAACAAACAAAGAGAATGTGAGCGAGATTTATTGCTATTGGCTCTGTCGCTCATGCCATATCATTGCACAGTCTGCTATAGTAGCTCCACCATGATGTCCGCTAAGATTGGGCATGCTTCATCTCCATTATCCTCGATCTCTAACCCAATCAGTTCTTCTTCTCCCTGCTCGCCCTTTTCCATCATGTCTTGCCCTTTACTAATTAGATCTTCAACCTCATGCCCACTTTTGCGTCCTAACTCTACAGCATGTGGTGAATTTAATGCAAGTCTCTCCTGAATGCTTCAGAATGTTTGCTTCATGTTGGGCACTGTGTGGTTTGTTGATTGATGGGTAAGGTTGAAATTTTTCTCTACAAGACCTTGGACATTACGGTATATTTGAACAAGGGGGGACTCAAGAATGATCTGCTCAACAGTCCGGTTGGAACCCTTTCTGCCATTTTTCACCTGGTCTGCTCAGACTCATGGATTCACCACAGAAAATTAACTGAAGACTGACCTTGGTAAAGAGATTATTGAACTCAACACACCAATCTACAGGGCGTCATTTCATTGGTCACCCTGTCGGGTTGACAAGGATGTGGTAGCGGACTGCCCACCTGAGGTGCACAGCCTGAGGTAAGCAGCCACTCAATCATTCATGTTATACCAAATGGACTCACTGCAGACCAGCCAGATAGACGAAATGTATGTTTAAAAAGAAGTTTGTCAGGTGCGTGGCATATTTATGCTTTCCGGTGGCTTTCAGTATAGGTATCCATCTGATTATACAGGCCTCAACACGGCCAATGTCACCACAGTTAATTGCATATGATAACTCCTTGTAAAAAAAGAAATACTTGTTGAGAAGCAGGGCATTTTCAAATTGTACGTCCTATTGGTTTGCTGGCTTTCTCCGTGTATGTTCAAGCTGATGAGATGCCACTTGAACATAGGTGCACAAAATTTCTTCAGCCATTTCTACAAGGTCTTTGAAGAGTGGCTCGGTTGACGCAAAGTTGTCCAGGGAGGTAATGTTATGTTTTTTTGTGACATGCACCCTCCAGCAATCTAATTGTCGACAGATCCCAGCATGCGTAATTAATAGATGCATGCGTCGAAAATTGGGCTTGGTTCCATATATGCCTGTTTCCCTTGGCCAGAGCTGTCCAACATCCTTCATGAGGCTTGTCTCATCACCGCGGCCTGCCAAGGGGAGGAGGAAGCAGTGCCAGATTGCATCAGCGCAAGCCATTTTCAAATGGAATAACCCAGGTAAGAAGACAACATGCTGCAACCGGTTCCAAGGTGTTGACTCGATTGAGCATTGTATTTGGGCAGATTGGAGCTGTTCTCCTGTTCCAAGGTCACCATACACCAAGACTACATATTCCAAGATGTCGAGTGAGTCAGTTTCCATGTCCGCTTGTGAAACAACCCTAAACCCACCAGGGATTTAGAATCGCTGTGAAGGGGAGCGAATGGTGATAATGAGAAAAGATCCAAGTAGCTTGTCCCAGGTAGCAATGAAGGGGAAAACACAAGAGAACTTTACTGAAGTTCCTTGGGCGATGCATTCACTCTATATATACTATACAGGTATTTGTAACTATTTGTACATAAGGCTATGTAAGAGATAAGAGGGAATAAGGCCATTGGCCGATAGAGAAGCATGAGTAAGCAAAGATAAGAGAGACATACACTATTGGATGATAAGAGGACATGTGTTTGGCATGAGGCATGACGTCATAGATAAGAGATAAGAGTCTAGACCTGCTTAGTCAGCAAGTCATGTGACTTGAAAGACATGAAGTTAGAGAGCAACGAAAGTTGTTAAGGATAGAAGCGATCGTAAGGACTGAATGTCGTTGGAAAAAGTATGTTTGTAACACTACCCCCCGTCTGATGATCAGACTCCGGATGATCAATGCTGTGTTCTAAGCGATTGAATGGGATAGACTCATGATGTGTCATGTTTTCATAAGGGGTGAAGAGTGAGTCAAAAGAAGCTTGAGTCATACATAATTTTCTAGGGGAGGAAGGGTGGGTATGGTGGAATGCTTTAACGGCATCGGGTGCATTTGTAAGATTTTTATGATTTTCCCATGTGCGGTCTTCTTCATTGTATCCTTTCCAATGAACAAGATATTCAAGTGTTCGTCCTTTCAAGCGTGAGTCGCATATGTAGTCACCTTTGTACTCGTTTTCAAGATCCTCTGTGACATGTACTGGTCCGGGTTTGTCAACTGGTTGCATAGGTAGTCTTTCTTTGTATGGTTTAATGCATGATATATTAATGACAGGGTGGATTTGCATAGATCATGGGAGTCGAAGTTCGACTGCGTTGGGTCCTTTCGTAGATAAGATTTCATAGGGTCCAAGCCATTTCTCGGATAACTTCTTTGATGCACATGTCAAGCGGAGATTGTTGGTGCTAAGCCAGACCTTATCTCCTTTTTCATAGGACGGGGCGTCAGAGCGGTGTTTGTCCGCTTGTTCTTTCATGTGTTTTTGTGACGTAAGTATGTTGTCATGTGTTTGTTTGAGTTTGGTTTGCATATCAGAAAGGTAAGCATAAGCAGAAGGTGCTTTTGTTTGTTTTAGTTCTATTCCCATTTGTGGAAGGTATGAGTGTGTGATTTCGAAAGGTGAGAACTTCATGGAACTCTGTTTTTTATTGTTGTACGAGAATTGTGCCAGTGAGAGCCAATCGGACCATTCTGAGGCATTCTCCGTACAGAACATGCGTAGATACTGTTGTACTTCCCGATTCAGACGTTCCGTTTGTCCATCGGTTTGTGGGTGATGTGCGGTAGAGAGTTTAGGAGTAATAGATAAGCATTTGCATATGTCTTTCATAAGTTGTGATGTGAATTGTGGTCCGCGATCGGAAATGATAGCAGAAGGAAGACCATGATGTTTCCATACGTTATTCATATAAAGTTTGGCTGTGTCAAGAGCTGAAGTATTCTTAGTGCATGGGATGAATTCTACTTCTTTTGAAAAGTGGTCTACTACTGTGAGAATGGAATCATAACCGTGAGATGGTGGAAGATCCGTGATGAAGTCCGCGGAGATGTGTTGCCAAAAGCATCAGTGACCTCTAAGGGTTGTAACTTTCCTGCAGGTGCTTGATTTGATCCTTTGAAGCATGCACATCGTTCACATCGTGATACATAGTCTTTGCATAGCTTTGAGAGTCCAGGCCAGAAATATGAGTGTGAAATTAGTTCTAGCGTTTTCTCATGTCCGGGGTGTCCGGCGATAGGAGAGTCATGGTGTAATCGTAATATGTCCATTTTGAGTCCTTCGTCATCTGGTACGTACTGTTATGAATCTGTCATAACATTCCTTTATCTTCGCCTTCTTCGCAATGCAAGACTTGTCACACTTGCGCTTGCACTAATCTTTATGCCAAAGCAGATCACGTGACTTGCTAACTAAGCAGTCTAGCCCCACCCATCACGTGATACAGCCTAGACCTGGGTAATCCTTTATCCTATCTCTGACGTCATGCCTTGAGCCTACCTCCTGGTATGCACGCCGTTCCCTCATTCCTCCTGGTCTAGACTCCCGCTCTTTATGCTATTGGCTAAGAACCCTTTCCTTATCTATGACGTCACATGTTGTTATACCCTACGCCCTAGGACTGGATTACTAATAGTGGTAGCCCTATCATATATAAAGGTACCATGTATCGTAGAGTAGCCCCAGTCCTATCAATAACTGTGATTCACCCCATAGTGCATTGGTATTAGCGACTAAGCCGTTCCTTGTTCGATTTCCATCGTCCTACGTCTATCGGTATCCGAAGACAACACTACTCCTTTATCGTTATTCTCTTGTGGATTGGGTTAGCTATCACTCAGAGTGCCATTAGTCGTGCGACCCATGTACTGTGGCCATCGTATCACAATACGTACAGTCGTCGGTCAGAAGTGTAGAGCATGCCGTTGCGTTCTTTGCATATATTCTTTTCTTTACATAAGAGCATAACTTCTGATTCTTGTAGTCGTGTTGTGGTGTCAAAGATTCTTTTCTCAAGATGGTCTCCATCGTCCTTGATCATGACTCATATCTGTTCAGGGGAAATGACCAATATTCCTTTATTGTCATCTTCTATTCCTTCCGTATGATCATCTCTTCTTGATAAGGCATCTGCCTTTCCCATGGTGATACCGGCTTTATGGCACCATTTGAAATTGAACCTAGATAAGTATTGCGCCCAACGTGCTTGTTGGCGATTGAGATCCTGTCGTGTCATAAACCACTGAAGGTTCTGATGGTCATTCCATATTTCGAATTCATATTGGGTTCCTTCGAGATAATGTCTCCACAGTTCTAGCGATTGGATAACGCTCAACATTTCCTTATCCGCTATTGGGTAGTTACATTCTTCTGGTGTCATGGCGTGGGAAGAGTAAGTGACAGGGTGCCATTTTCCTTCTTTTTCAAGCGAGAGCACAGCTCTGGTGGCAAAGTCAGAAGCATCACTTTCTAAGCGGTATCGGCAATCATTCTCTGGGAATGTGAGTACGGGAGCTGTAGTGAATGCTTTCTTTAGCGTTTCGAACGCTTCGTCACATTGGGTCAACCAAAGGAATTGTGTTTCTTTCTTCGTTAGGTCATGTAAGGGTCGAGCAATTTTGGCATAGTCTTTGATGAAGCGTCGATAGAAGTTGGCAAGTCTGAGGAATGATCTAACTTGTTTTACGTTGTGCGGAATGGGCCATTCGAGAATAGCTTTGACCTTTTCTTGGTCCATGGAGATGCCCTCCGTCCCTACGATCATACCAAGGAATTCAACTTCCTTGCAAGAAAAGTAGCATTTTTCTGGCTTAATGAAGAGATCGTTCTCGCGTGGTCGTCGCAAGACTTCTTTCATGATCTTATCGTGTTCTTCTTGGTTATCCGTCTTAGTGAATATCATAATGTTGTCAATATAGACAACGCATACACCTTCCATATCGGCAAAGATTTCGTTCATCATACATTGGAATGTGGCAGGGGAGTCGCATAAGCCGAAATACATAACAATTGGTTCATAGGTGCCTCGGAAGCAAGAGAAGGCTGCTTTCCATTTGTCTCCTTCTTTGATGCATATGTTATTGTATCCCCATCGGAGATCCATTTTAGTGAATAGTTTCGATCCTTTGAGCTTGTCAACAAGCTGTGAAATGAGTGGCAGTAGGTAATTGTTCTTGATCGTATGTTCATTGATGTATCGGTAATCCTGTACCATGCGTTTCTTTCCATCCTTCTTAGGGACAAAGAATACGGGTGACGTTTGTTCGGATTTAGAAGGTCGGATATATCCTTTTGCGAGTTGGTCATCGATAAACATGGAAACTTCTTCTTGTTCGGCTTGTGAAAGGGGAATTAGCCGTCCCTTTTTTGGTTTGAACGTGTCTTTCAGTTCAATGGCATGGTCCCATACTTTTCTTAGGGGAATTCTTTCGGATTCTTTTCGTTGGAATACATCAAGGAATGCATGATACTGTTTTGGTACCATTTCTTCAACGGTTTTCTTCTTTTCTTCTTTAGGCAATTCTGTTACGTTAGGAATTGCAGATCGAATCTCATGGGTAGCATAGCCATTTTCGATTTCTTCTTTTTTGATAGAGTGGAGGAAAGCGGTTCTTTCCTGTAATAGATAGCATGAGCATGGACACCGTGTGAGTTTGACTTCTCCATTTGTCCAATCAATTTCAGGGTTGTGTTTCTTAAGCCATGTGTATCTGAGGATAAGGTCGTTCTTTCCAAGGTTAGTAACTTCTGCAGTGACACGTTCTCTGTGTCCGTTGTAGTCAATGATTAGGTCGGCATAATGTGTGATGTTTCTAGCAGAGTTCTTCGTGCCGTCCACATTAAACACGGGTATAGGTTGCAATAGGGGTTTGATCGGAAATTGGTTTCTTTCAACCCAAGATTTGTCAATAAAGACCACATTAGCTCCGGAATCAAGGAGTGCCGTGGCATTCATAAAGTTTTTCTGTCCATAGGGGGAGATAGAAAGGTTCATGCATATTTCCTTTTCGATCTTCATGTTTCGTACAAAGATTTCGTCTGGGATTTCCATTTCGGTCGATTCTTTTCTTTTTATTTTGTGAGAGGAATTAAGCGCCAGCGTAAAGCCCTGACCAAGTTCAGGTTCAACCTGAAACCCTTCTGGCATTGTATCATATAGAGGTTCAGGTTCGAAAACCATTAATGGAGAGAATCGATTCAAATAGTTACTGCGGAGATGAACACCCAGTTCTTTATTCATCCCGCTTTGACTTTTTCCTTATTGGAAACTTCTTTCAGGTCATAGAAGTATGCCTTCATTTTGTCATAGGACATGCCTCGTATGGCGTGGAAAGGGTCCTTGTTGTTTGTTTCCTGTTTTGGAGTGTCTTTTTTAATCTCCGTGCTTCTTGCGGTTCTTGTGTGATTGGAGCAATCCCTTCTGTGGAAACCTCCATGCCATTTACATGAGGTGCATTGGTTCCTTGGTTGCGTGCAATCTTGTGAAGTGTGCCCTTCCTTTCGGCAATTGTAACATGTGGGTGTCCTTCATAAGGCGTCGATGTCCATTGCGTTCGGATCTTTCTGTTTCTGTTGGGGAATGAAGTTCTTCCAGGAATTCTGAGATCTGATCAGATTGATTGATTCCATGGCTGTCCCTATCTTTCTAATGAGACCGAGGTACATCGAAGGATCATCTTGTCTTTGTCCTTCTCTGATTATGTGTTCGATGATTTCTTTCCTCATGTTTGCCTCGAGTAAAGATATGGCATGAGTGTTATCGATTTCTGCTTGTTGGTAAAGAGCTTCCCATCGGACTAGGAAGTCGTCAGTCTTCATGGCTCCTTGCCAGAAGTCCTTCAGTTGAGCACGTGCCCAATCCTTTTGATTGCCGGCTCTGAATAGGGATGGTACTTCCAGTGCGAGGGTATCCCAGTCATAGGCTTGTCCTCATGCTAGTCTTGTTTGGGCAAAGGGTCCCACTTTCGGTCCTTTTAGTCATGAGAGAACGGCTAACACTGCCTTGTAAGATTTGTGTATTACAGCATTGCTGTTTACGTCAAGCCATGCTTTCATTTTAGCCCACCATTCTTCGAATTTGGCAATGCTTCCGTCAAATTCTCCAGGGTCTGAGAAGACTTCTATTTTACAAGAAGTTCCTCCTCCACCTCCTGCGGCTACTCCGTGGAGTCGTGTCTGTACTGTTGCGAGATCTCCATTGAGTTTATTGATCGTTGCTTCGAGTTGCGTGATCGTCGTTTGCACTGTTATCGCTGTCTGTCCTAGCATAAGGTTGGCGTTGGTCAATGCAATGAATTCATCTTGGATCACTTGGAGCTTCGTTTCCCAAGCTGCATTTGGGTCTGCGAGTATCTGTTGTAGATTCTGTGACATGGTGGTTGATGCTT
Source organism: Harrya chromipes (assembly GCA_038091155.1). Taxonomy (NCBI): domain Eukaryota; kingdom Fungi; phylum Basidiomycota; class Agaricomycetes; order Boletales; family Boletaceae; genus Harrya; species Harrya chromipes. The sequence goes on from JBBPNX010000157.1 coordinate 33,902, forward strand.
CTTTTAGCTGTTCGAGTTAATCGTTTCGTTTAGTGGACACGTGTTTTCTTCAGTAGACATGTGTTTCGTCCTGAGCCAGTCTTTCTGTTACGATATTCAAAACTTTTACCTAACTTAAACCCTTATCATTAACCTTATCCTACTTTAGGGTTAGGGTTCCCCTTTTAGATACTGGCCTAGACTTAGCCAGATCGTTCTAGATACCGGTTACTTTACCTTCCCGATTAACCGGATTGCTCTCACGATACGTCATAGATAACACCTCATTGTTCACACGTGCTGAGAAGCACCCTTTATGCTACTGGCTAGCTATTCTTGCTATCTCATTAGTCATGCTTAGTCATAGGTAGCACAACAGTATAAGTACCTGCCTGTACTCTCTGTCTTTTCCCCAGTCGTATTCATTTGGTTCTTGGGTTATCCC
>JBBPNX010000158.1:0-34203 GCA_038091155.1 Harrya chromipes
TTATGTGATACAGCCTAGACCCGGGTAAACCTTCTACCTATCTATGACGTCATGCCTCGAGCCTACCTCCTGGCCTACACGTTGTCCCCTCGTTCCTCCTGGTCTAGACTCGCACTCCTTATGCTATTGGTTAAGAACCCTTTCCTTATCTATGACATCATACTTATGAGAATACCCTACACCCTGGACTGGATTACTAATAGTGGTCGCTTACCGTATATAAGGCACCATGTACCTATCGTAGTTCCCCAGTCCTACCAATTCCTAACTGTGATTCACCCCATAGTGCATTGGTTAGTCAACTAAGCCGTTCCTTGTCTGTTCTCTCGTCCCCCTACACCTACCGGTATCCGAAGGCAACACTATCGTTCTATCCTTCTTGTGGTTGGGTTAGCTATCACTCAGAGTGCCATTAGTTGAGCGACCCATGTACTGTGGCCATCGTATAGCAACAGCATCGATAAAATTCAGCCAAGATTGGGCTGCTTGTGTGGAGGACTGGACTCCTTTGAGCCAGACACAGACTGGTCAGCAGAACCTGACTTGGAGTTAGAATCAACCTCATCCAGCAACTGCTTGAGGTTGTTATGCCACTCCTGGTAGCGGGTATGCACAGTCTTTGACAAGCTGGTCATGAGTCGTGCTGAAATATAATCCTAGTTCAACAAGGGGTATCTCGGAGCCCACAATGAGAGATCATCAAGCCACTTCTGCCTCTCCTCTTCATCAAGATCATCCTCTGGGCCCTCTGAGTTGACAGACACAGAGCTAAGTCTGAGGGTATCTTCTATCTGCCACCGCATAAGCTTCCTGAACTCTTCCATTGTCCTGTGAATCAGGGCATCTAGATCAGCGGTTGAACGAGTGGGAAATAGGGTCTAATGAAATTTATGGTCATCAAAAAAATCACATCAATTAGTTAGAACAAACGTACCCCCCTAGCATATGCAGTTTCTGTATTGTCGGGAGAAGTGACTTGGAGGTTGATTGGCTTACTTCCGAGACAAAGCCAAAGATGCACTTCAACCCCCATGACATTGATCCAAGTAATACCATTGCGAACAACTTTTATTTTGCATTTCTGTGAGTCCTGCTTGAATTCTGTCTTGTCAAGAACCTCGCCGCCAATAAAGCATATTGCAATGGGCGACATCTGTGAAGAGGTAGTGTAACTGTCCTTGATCTTGATCTTAAGAACTGCGAGAGGCAACAGTTTGCGCTCGATGTATGCTTCAAGCTTCTTCATTATGTCAGCGTTGGATTGGGAGAAAGCAGTCTCCAGCAGGATGCATGGATACATAGATGTGAGTACTGCGTCCTCAGTCCCAGTAAGAGAGCAGATCTGGATGCAAAGGTCCAGTGTGAATGAGTCATTCTGGCAGGTGACCTCAGTAGATGGTGCGACCTTGACGGCGATTGTGTATGGCCCTCTAGAGAGTGGAGCTCCTGAAAGCTCGTTGCCAATTTGAGATATTAATGGGACAACAAGCACTTCGTGAGTGTCATTGGGCATGGTTATGATGAATTGTTCTAGATCGTGGAAGTAAGTTGGCCTAAGGAAGGAATGTGCAAGCCATTCGCGATCAGGAGATCCATTCATGGCTCACCTGGTATGAATTTCAAGATCCTTGAGGTGTTTCTTGATGTAGCTATGTTCCAAGGATGTTATGAATCGCACATAACATTCTTTCACTTTTCGCATTCTACACAATGCAAGACTTGTCTCACTTGTGATTGCACTAATTGATCACCTTTAGCAGATCACATGACTTTCTTAGTCAGCAGTCTAGGCCCTGTCCATCACATGATATGATCTAGACCTGGGTATTCCTTTACCCTATCTATGATGTCATGCCTCGAGTACTCCTCCTGGCCTACACGTTGTCCCCTCATTCCTCCTGGTCTAGGTCATCACCCTTTATGCTATTGGTTAATTCTTATCTATGATGTCACATTCCTATGATACCCTACACCCTGGACTGGATTACTAATAGTGGTAGCTGTACGTATATAAGGCTTCCATGTACATAGAGTATTTCCCAGTCTTATCAAGAACTGTGATTCTTACCAAAGCTTCCTGGTGAACCTTGAGCAGACTATCTGTTCCCTGTTCGTTCTCTCGTCCCCAAAGACTACTGGTATCCAGAGTCTACACTATCATTCTATTATCTTGTGGTTGGGTTGGTTACCGCTCAGAGTGCCATTAATCGGTTCGGACCAGTTGGCTGTTGGTCTCCATATCGCAACAAAGGATGTTATGTTATCAAATCTCTGTGTGTTGTGATCAGCCGAGCAGGCCGCATTGTGCCGAACCCTAGTTACCAAATTGTGACCTTGTACTAGATGCTGAACTTTGGTTAGGATTGTGTTGCATCTTTCTATGGCCACATAATCCTGTTAATCATTGTATTAGATGGGGTCTTCCATGTATCGTACCGATACCTAAGCAAACATTGTGGTTCCGGAACCTTGGTTTGTGTACCGCACTTGTTGTTTGGCTGAAAGCATTGTGGGCACTCTCAGTTGGAGTGAGTTGCCTGGCTGGAGGTGGGTGTCGAGCTTCTAATACATTTCCAAGACTAACTGGAAAGTTGTCTGAGATCGGATGAGTTGCTAGGGGAAGGGGCACTTTATTGGGACCCCCAGGGTAGAATTCTGGATTGATGAATGGGACAAGCCTTGCTTGATGATTGAAAAAGTTACTGGGGGATCCTCTGAAAAAGAATGAGGTGGCATATGTGAGGGTTTGCAATGGTTTGTGGCCACTGTGATCCTTCAAGTCTTGAATAAAAGGTGGGACATACGACAGTTGACGTCTGCTGACCATGTGATCTATATATAGTATATGGCACTGCATTTTCAAATTCGTGTAGTACTGGAATTAAAGGCATAATACAACTCCTTGTCGAAAAAGTGGTTCAAGTAGAATGTGTTCGAGTAGTGTGAAGATGTCTGTGCACTGAGACATGGGTTAGCTTTATCACCAAACATAGGAAATAGGGGCGCTAATGCTTGAAGTTGGGAAAGTGGAACGACATCACCCATCATTGTCCCACACACTCTAGTGGCACATTTCAGAACATACATCCCTGTCACTTCATCAAAATCCCTTCTATGTGCCAAGATGATATCGAACCTTGCAGTATAAATGAGAAACTTTGTGCTCCATCAAGCACCTTGTAACCCTCTTGGTGGAATCGGTCGGAATATAAGTTGTATTTCACAAACAATATGCCCTACAGATCTGAGTCATCCGTGCTGATCCTGAAAAAGACTGGGGGACCAAACCTTCCAGGCCACTGTGGGGCCAAACCATGTCATCATCAATGTTGACAATTGCAGCATCGTATCGTCCCTTTGACCAGCCAGTCATGGGGAGTGAGACATTCAGTGTTTGAGCAAGGAGGATGGCAGTTGAGTTGTGATATGATGTTTGTTGTAGACAGACTTTGTGCCAAATTTGTAAGTGCTGAAAAGGCAGCGGCTTGTCAGTGCGATGCTATCTTTGACCTCCCACTGCAAGTGGTCCATTGTGGCTACAGAAAAGGTAATGTACTAGTGAAGCGCGAAGGTCCAGGAGGTCAAACTTTTTGGCGACATCAGATATCACCATACTTCCAATAACTGGATCAAATCTAAGATGAAAGACAACAGGGCCAGGGATGAATGAATGGGGGGGAAAGACCGAGGAGGATTTGGCAGCGGATGCAAAGTAGTTGTGAACAGATCGAGGAGCCACGCCAGACACCCACTCATCAGGATGATATGTCTCATCCACAGCTTGTTTGTCTTCTGAGTGATCATCTGATTCAGAATCGGCATGTCCATGAATGTGCTGTATGTTGGGGGGTTCATGTATCTTATTTTTGCATATATGTAACACGAGGGAAAATGAACAGCACTTTTCATGGCAATCGAGGAAGCAGCAGATTTGGGATTCAAAATCGATGTTATTTGTAGCGGTAGTGGATTTCTTAACCACATCAATGTGAGCCCGTTTGGTTGTATCTGCGGTCCATTGAATGGGAAGACCGACGACCAGTATGTTGGGAGCAATGTTCTGCATGAGCTCAAGTTTTGGGATTTCCCAATGTTCAAGGATGTGGCCCTTCTCTCCACAATGAGCACCAGTGTCAATGATACTTTGTTTGTGGGTGTGGAAATCTGTGAGTGCGCTTGCTATTTTGGGACACTGGTTGTCATTGATGATGGGAGATTGTGCCTGGTATCGGAAGTCTATGAGAGACCAGACTGCTTGGACTACACCTACAGGAGCAGCACCAGTGATTACAGCGACTAGGTAGTGCTGGAGGTCGTGCTGGGTCCTTCCGGTGACCTGTTTCAACTTCGTGACGCCAGTAGGGAAGTGTCGGTGATTCATGATGGGCTGGAGGACAGAAAAACAAAAGTCAATCTCAGCAGCACTGACAACATGAACACACCACAAGAGATCATGGTCATAACTGACCTGGAAGAAGGTGTGTAACATCTCTGTCGTAACAAAGTGGGCGGGATCAGAAAGGGGCCAGTCCCTCCAGAAAGGCAGGTCAACACCATTGAGGCGGTATTCACCACAAGCTTTGAAGAAGGCGACCAAATCACTGGGATCAATGTTGATGGATTTGATTTGGCTGAGGGTTATGGCTTTAGTTCGGGGACGATGGTGGAAGGAATCACCACACTGAGTATAATCAGCAAGGGTTGTGGGCAAAGTCTTCCCTCAAACACATGTGATTAAGCATGCCTTGTGTTACAGTTGCTGTGTAAGCAGGCTACCGTGGACTCAGGACTGAGTACGAGACTCATGAGGAGGAAGGGTTGAGGGTTCTTGTTACGCGAGAGTGTACAATCACTAGACTTTGTACCAGCTAACTCTTAGGCGGTGATGACTCACCCACGCCTTCGAGCTAGGAATCGAGAACTGGATCTGAAGGCAGCGACGTCCGTTAGGAAGAGGGCCTTGATCCGCGATGCTGAGGGTCTTCGACCATTAGGGAGAAGTCTCACACCGAGTGGAGTCTTAGAAGTACGCTGAATTGTGCAGAACTAGCTAAGGAACATAGAAGGGGAGGAAGCCCCTTATATACGTAAAGGGACGTGAATATAAAAGGAATCTATCTGGACATGGAAAGCATCCAGAAGGAGAAGCGGGAGTCCATGCAGAAGACCACACTACGAATACAGGATGTCCCAAAGGAGTCATCCGAAAGAGGAAAGTGGAGAGCCGCGTACGAAAGGGGAAACATACGTAAAGGTAAAGTGGAGATCCGCGGAGCAGAAGGAAGGAATCTGCGGTACCCATAAGGAGAAGCAGAGAGCCGCTTCTGGAATCAGAGCCACTGATCGGGATTGCTCTCGAACCAGCCACCCGTCATCGAAGAAGGTATCGAGTGGTCCACATCGGGCCACGTAAAGTAAGAGTCTAAGACGGGGAAGCCATCACGTAAAGGAGTATCGTAAGGGGTAAAAGAAAAAGAAAAAGTGCCATTGCTGTCGCCTTCAAGAGGCGTTGCCGATAGCCAATCATCTATGGGGAAATCTGTAACAGTTCTCAGGTTCCACGGCAGCAATGACTCACCCACGCATTGGAACAAGAGCAAGGGGGTGTGACCTAAAGACACAGGACTAAGGACAAGGACGAAGGATGAGGACGATACCTCAGGTGGTCGCGTGACGACCCGGAATCTTCGATAAACAAAGACGACGAAGGAGCAAGGGTTCCAGTTGCTAACCAGGGGACAGTCGAAGACTTGAGAGGTCGACGATGTAGACAAGGAGTGTCGAAGGAGGAGATCCGACGACGGACGCAGGAGGAGTCAAGTAAGCTCAGATAGATTGAGTGGATCAAGACTGAGGTTACATGAACGGGTATCTAGGGTTTCTATACATAAGGGCCCTTTAGGGCAGGCAACGGAGTCATCTGGATATAAAAGGGAAATGACTCGTCATGACTCACAAGCACTGCTATGCGCAGCAACAGAGTAAGCAAGAATGACAAAGAAATGACGAAGCGATGACGAATGTGCGAAGGGCACGGCATATGACAAGAGCACAATGAGTAAGATAGAATGTCTATGGAATATGATGGAATTAGTGTGGGTCAAGGGTAATGGCATAAGCGAGACCCTAACGGCCTATGCAGTAACGAAGGCATAGTCCAAGTGAAGACGAGGGACGAAGATGAAGTGAAAGGAAAAAGTGAAACGTAACACCTCGGGTGTATCGACGATGCAACTGGCAAGGGGTGTAAAACAATATTGGCTGTTACCAGCTGGGTCAGATAACATGACGCCAATCGTCGCAGCCGTTTTCAGTGGCTTCATCACAATGTCAAGGCAACGGTGGTACAAACGATCCAAGAGAACAGTCTTCATTCAAGAATTGCTGTGAATAAACTCGACAACAGGCAGAAATGCTACAGAGATGAAAGTGTGTTGGAATACCTGGGCTTGAACTTTCGAATGAATGTTGGCCAAGGACATCAGAAGGGGATACAAAACTTTGCCGCCACTTTGATTAGTTACGTTTGTCTTGTCCGACGAGAGGATAACACCTAGGACACAAGCACCTTCCACTGCAACCTCAATGTTCTCCTATCCAAAACAGGTTAAGCGCCACTCACTATATCCATGAAGGTACTCACCTGCATGTCCCAGGCAGCATCTCTAGACATCCACTCGTCATATACCCTGACCAAGCATTGGGCAGTGGTAAAGATACGACAGGGACTAAAGTCAATAGCATCAGTGAAAAGCCAGTTGTGAAGGAGGGTCTGTAGACATTCCAAGGAATCACAATAAAAGAGTCTCGCAATGCTTTTTGTCTGGTGGGGGGAGGTATTCACGTGCTGGCACTTCCACGGGGGTGCTTCAGGCAGGATCTCAACAAATCCCTGTAGGTGCTTAGCGGTTTGGAAGGTCAGTCAAAGTTTCTCAATCTAAAAGACATTCTCAATTGGAATGAGCTGTCACTGCCTTGGCAAAAGAAGTGTACTCACCAATGGTAACGACAGAAAGCAATCAATTGCAGTCATGCTAAGTTCAGACATAACTAAGAACTCCACCAACTCCCATTCAAGACAGTCTGCAAACAGGTAGTAAAGGTTTTCAGTGTTACAGATCTCTGCAAATCTATCCTGGTCGAATGCATCCATAAATTTAGTCCCAAATGGATGAATGATCTTGGCGGTGCTGGGAAAATGGTCCGTCACAATGATAGCATCCTGTAGTGAAGTCGCCGTGTCCATGTTACTGCCTCGAGAGTGGTCTGACATGAGGTCGTTAGGGTAAGGTCGTTGTTGGAAACCCAAATGCTCCTCTCGTCAGATGTGGGGTTGTGCACTAGCAGCAAACTGTTCATTCAGTTCTGTTGTATCTGCAAAGTCAACTGGCTGTCAATGACAGCTTGTCTGCAGCTGGTCCAGATGCCTCTGTACTTGACTTTCATTGTTGAAAGCCCTCCTGCATTGAGGACAGCTTGGTTTTGCATGCATCGAATGACAATGAGTCACTGACCATTCCAAATTACATTTCCCAGAAAGGAAAGTTCTTATGTCGTGCATTATTTGTCATGTGTGATGTGGAGACAATAGGTAACCTAAGGTAACCATGAAAGTTGGTCTCTCGCAACCTACTCACTCTACCCTTGCCAGTGGCTTTCATTCATCTCAACTACTGAATGTTTAGATGCTTCCGTTGGTGACCTCGTCTCTTCCAACCTGTTCCCAAACGTCGTTGCGGCAATCCCATCCCTCTAGGCCAAGTGCAGCATCTATTAAACATGCTCAGAAGGATTTCTCAGTGACCCTGGATCACTCGGACTCCGAGTCCAGCACTAACAACATGAAGTTTCTGAGTTCATCTGTACTCAACAACCGTGGCAGTATCACACTGACTCTCAGAGTTATTCCTGTAGATGATTCTGATGTAGATGGTGATGATCTAGAAATGGTCACAGGTGAGTACCTTCCATCTTGATTGCTCATGGAGGGTAATGAACCAACAAGAAGCAATTAATTCTCAGGGAGAAGCGTCAGTAAAACTGGCTGCAGCAATGGCACAATGGAAGGTTGTGCATGCTGAACATCATCTTGCTTTATGCACGGCCAAGGAGCATGACATACTGGGCAAATTGTACCAGATCCAGGCTGAGTTATCGACGGAGGAGGTGGCGGCGGCGGAAAATGGAATTGGGGATCTTCAGGATACCATTCGAGTGAATGGGTTTCAGCTCGTAAACACGGTTCCTCATTCAGCGCAGCAGTGTACAAGTGCATCTGTTGTCTCTCATTCTCAAAAACAGAAGTTATACGGCTAAATAATGATATACTTTTCCTTTCACTATCTCAGTCCTCACATATCTCATATCTTGCAGGTGATTCTTTATGCATTGTACAAAGGTGACTCTCCTAATGTTATTACCAGTTTTGCTGGTACCGCTTGTTGTGCCTTGACTCGGTTCTTTGTGAATTTACTGTTGTACTGGTAATTTTGCAATCCTGTATACACTTGAGCTTCAGCATAGTTGGTTCAATTTGTCATGTGCAGCATTACTGTCACAAACAAATAGTGCAACTATAGTAAGACCACAATGCGCATCAATGCTGACCTGTTTGCACGCATGCGAATAGCAACACACTTTTTGAGGGAATTGTTGGCTCACTATGCTACCAGCTACGAACCTCTGCTACCTCCGCCATACTCAGTGTGATTTAGGTAAGTACTCCTGAAAGATCGTGCACACAGGAACTAACAAATGACTCTTCAGCAACTTACCCATAACACAGACATTATTATCAAAATTGTTAGAGTCGTGCAACTCTGGGTGTAACTCTGGAACTCTGGAGTTAAGGTTGATCAGAAGGACGTCAGCTTCACCGTATGTGGTGCGCCCTTGTCAAAAGTCTTGTCCCAGATTTTGGAGACGAAGGTCAGAGGGTTGGAGATATGACTTAACACTTAGAAAGTGAAGTCGAGCGGATGGTAAGACTATCGAAGTCTTTCAAGGAGATTGGATGGAGTAGAAGATAAAACTAATATTCAGACTGAAGGGTACATGGTCGGAGTACTACGGTTTATATACTCGGAGAGAAAATGGAGATTAGTAACGGAGTAGAGAGATTGGTAAGAGACTGAGTAAGACAGAATAGGTGGGAAGCATATAACCAGAGTGGAGTCAGGTATGTACGAAGACCGGAGCTGTGCTGTTAAGTGAGACACAGGTTACAGGAGTATTCTACAATGCGAGACTAGTACGAAAGGAGATAGAATGCAATGGACGAACGGAGAAGGTCTAAGTATCAAGGTCCAGAGATCAGGACTTGCATTCGGAGCAAGATCATCTCGGAGTTGGACTTGTGCAAAATATGGGATATGACAGAAATCCATGATTGAAGTTGTGTTGCCACCCAAGACGAATTTCTGGGCATCCATGGGCAGGACCTGCTTTAAAAATGCAAGAGATTCAAACTTGACAGTGTCCTGAGCTCGGAGGCACTAGTGGCATCGTTGGATGGTGCATGCGCCATCCGTCAGCTCTTTCTGCTGATTCCTTGTGATAAATTGATTTAGGCACTATTAGCACCTGCATTCAATACTCTCTTCATGAGCCCAATGTGCAGACATGCTGGTGAGTCTCCATGTTCATGATGGCGCACCCCTGCATACCATCAACTAGCCGCCGCCATCTCCCGCACCTTGCACCACCCAAATTCAACATGGACAGACATGATCAACAGACAGCATTGGATAGCGCAGATGGCTGGGTGCGCCAGCCTCAAATCTTATGTCAGCTTGAAAGGTTGTGCGGAGGCACTCACTGGTGGGATGGTGGCCCAATTCGGAAAGGATCACAGAGGACACGACTGGGATACAAACATTTAGAGTGTGGGAGTGCTTATATTCCAGTGCATCGGTGTCTCTGATTTGTGTTGGGATGCTGATGGTCAGGTTTGCACATGTCCTATTCGCATGTCATGATCCACTGGTAGGCATGGTCATCACATTCAAATATGATGTCTAGCCTGACGGGGAGAATTATGTTGTCATGATAAGTATCACCACTGGCAAGCGGGGATGTTGATGAGATCCCATGTGGGTGGTGCCAACCGGGCAGACTTTTCACTGCAGCATTGAGTGATTTATGACTGTCGCTAACTGTTGCAATGTTAGCCACTGTAACGGTGTCTGAGAATTGACAAGTTACTCCCCCAACGTCACCCACCATGTCCCTCTTGCTTACCTGGTCTCCTGCTTCCATTCCAACTCAGTTCGAGTTGTAGAGTGGTCCACTCGTTACGCCTTCCATTTGCATCCATCCCTCTCCCTTCCTTCATCCCCCCACTTACTGTGCTGCAACAACACAATAACACGATAATGTCATGTTGTATTGTTGTGTCGTTGTGTCGTTGCATCATGCTGTCTTCTCATCTCTCTCTCCCTTTTGTGCCACCACCTCAGTGTTACCCTATCATCATCTTGTTGCATTGCTGTTGTCACTGCATCATCACACCATGCTGCCCCTGGTCTTCCCCTTCCCTTTGTGCCATCACCGCTGCCACCCTCCTGCTCCATCATGATGATGGGTCACCATGCCGCCCCCTCACTGTCTCCTTTCTTCCTTTGTGCTACCACCCCATTTCCCCATCGCGCTGACATGGTACCACAGCAACACATTCGTCATGGCATCATATCATTGTGTTGTGTTGCCGCCCCCTCATCTCTCGCTCCCTTCATGGCACCACCCCTCCATGCTACGACTGTCTTGTACACCACCATATTTCCCCAACACAATGAATGCATCTTGGTGTCATGGCATCATTTTGTGTTGCTTCCTTGTCTCTCCCTTCTTGCCACACCCTACTACTGTGACTACTGTGACTATCTTCTCCTCATCCCACCCGCATTTTTTATGTCCTACTAGTTCTTTGTGGCATGTTGCAACACTGGCAACACAAGAATGCAATGAATGGTGCTGTGCCGCTGTGTTATTGTGTCGTTTGCATCGTCACATTGTCACGTCGCTTGTTCCTACCATTCAAGTTGAGCCATTCTCAAAACCGCTTTTGTTTCCCCTCATGTTTCACTCCAGGTCTCTCTTCATGCCACATCCCCTTTGTGTATTGTAATACTATGACAACTTGAACTTCAAACTGCTCATCATGTTCTTCGGCATGTACAATGGCCCCCCCACCTTCCAAGCCTTCATGGACCACATCTTCAGTGATATGATTGCTGAAGGATAGTTGATCAGCTACATGGATGATCTTTTGATTCACAGCAATGACCTCGCCCAACACAAGGAATGAACTCGCCGTGTTCTCGCTTGCATGCAAGAACACCAGCTGCACTTGAAACTTGACAAGTGCTCCTTTAACGCCACTAAGGTAGAATACCTTGGTATGGTCATCAAAGGCAGTCAGGTTCAGATGGACCCAACTAAACTCTCTGTCATCCGCAACTGGGAACTGCCCTGGTCTGTTAAAGTAGTCCGATCGTTTATCAGATTCTGCAACTTCTACCGCAAGTTCATACCAAACTTCTCCAAAATCACCCACCCACTCCATGCCCTCACTCAAAAGTCATCTGAGTGGCAATGGGGTCCTGAACAGGAATTCACCTTCCAGTCGCTGAAGGCCTCCTTCCTCTCCAACCTGGTGCTCTGTATGCTGGACCCCTCATGCCTGTTCCACATCATGACAGATGCCTCTCTTGTCGCCTCTGGTGCAGTCCTCATGCAAAGGGACTCCAATGGCAACCTCCACCCCTGTGCCTATTTTTCACAGACATTCTCTCCTGCAGAACAGAACTACGATATCTATGACTGCGAACTCCTCACGGTCATCCACGCCCTCAAGGAATGGCACCAGTACCTTTCTGGCACTCCTCACACTGTCATCATCATGACAGATCATAAAAACCTCACGTATTTCAAGGAGCCTTGCACTCTTTCCCGCTGCCATGCCTGTTGGATGCTCTTCTTGCAGCATTTTGATCTGCTCTTTGAGCATCAAGCTGTCTCGAAGATGGGTCCCGCCAACACCCTCTCTCAACACGACGACGTCAACACCTCCTGTGACAACCAGGATGTCACCCTCCTTGCCCCAGACCTCTTTGTCCACACTCTTGATGTCCATCTTGTGGACAAAATCACCTCCTCCACCCCCTCCGACCCGTTGGTCCTCGAGGCCATTGCTGCTGTTACAAACGTACTTTTTCCAACGACATTCAGTCCTTATGATCGCTTCTATCCTTAACAACTTTCATTGCTCTCAAACTTCATGTGTTTCAAGTCACGTGACTTGCTGACTAAGCAGGTCTAGACTCTTATCTCTTATCTATGACATCATGCCTCATGCCAAACACATGTTCTCTTATCAACCAATAGTGTATGTCTCTCTTATCTTTGCTTACTCATGTTTCTTTATTGGCCAATGGCATTATTCCCTTTGATCTCCTACATAGCCTTATGCACAAATAGGTACAAACACCTGTATAGTATATATAGAGTGAATGCATCGCCCAAGGAACTTCAGTACAGTTCTCTTGTGTTTTCCCCTTCATTGCTACCTGGGACAAGCTACTTGGATCTTTTCTCATTGTTACCATTCACACCCCTTCACAGCGATTCTAGATCCCTGGTGGGTTTAGGGTTGTTTCATTAGAACTTTACTGTCACTAACGATGCTGGCCTTGAAGACACCTTGACCACTGTCGCATCAACCTCAGAGCAGAACACAAGTACGTATCTGCAGATTGTCAAAGCGCACTAGAGAGTAACCAAGCTACTCAGTGTCGCAAGTTCCTCACCGATCTCTCCTATACCCAGTCCTACGCATCAATACTGACCTCTACTTCCCAGCACCCCTATCTTTCCCTAACGTTGACGCAGAACCCTATCAGCTAGACGGCCTAGCCTTAGAGGAACAGAGAGTGAGAGACGCCATAAGAGACCCGCACTACCCAGAAGATTACGACCCCGCCGCGCTTAGCTTCTATGCTCTGCACACCGGCATCCCTTGAGAGCACTTTAGAGTACTCTCTACCAACGAACTAGTGCGAAGGATAGCCAAGAATTGGCTCTGGACTAACAGTGTCCATTTCAAATCAGACTACAAGAGACGTCTCGCAACAGAAGTAGGAGAACGAAGGACAAGTCGTCCCCCTCCTAACACCCTCTTGAGAGAAAGAAGTGAGACTCCCGAGTGGCTGAAAGAAGCACCGGTTGTCAAAGAAGAACCCAAGCTGATAGTAGTACCCTTACGGCCGCTCCCATCCACTCCTCGTATCCCAAAGAGGGAATGATCAGAAAGTTCGGAAGAAGACCCGAACAATTACCTTCCACCAGCCTACCTTGTGGAGCAAGCTAGGAGACCAAAGAGTGTCCGAAGACAATACTTCGACAACCGAGATGCCTGGTTCACGAACTATCCGAACTTACAGGCCCAAAACGTACTTAGAAAACCCAAACGTCTATGATCGCTTACCTTACATTCCTCTTCATCTTTTCAACTCTAGTGTTTCTAGGACTCACATACACTTTCACCAAGCTGCTTTTCCCTCTTCTTTCTCACCTTTTACGCAACAGATATCCCCTTTTCTTTACACTCCAGTTTTCCAAAGAAGGACTCAGAATAGGATTTGTAGTACCTACCTCAGTGGACAATTTCGGAGTTAAATACTCCCTTGATAAAAAACAGAACCCTTGGCACCAAGAAGAACCTGCCCCTGAAAACACCTGGGAAAAAGACAAAGAAACTTTCATTTACCCACAAGAAGACATCCCCGCCAAGTGGCAACCAGGAACTGACGAAGCAGCTTGGAACGTAGCTACTGATGATTGGGGCAATCCAATAATCCACAATGACCAGGAAATCCCTACAGTGATAGAGATTCCCTTCCCATTAGCAGAAGACGTACCTACTGTTGACATAGTCATCGAAGAATTTTGAATATACTCCTTTAGTTCCCTTTCACTATGTCACAGAACCTTCAACAGATACTTGTGGACCCAAAGGTACCTTGGGAAACTAAACTCCAAGCAATACAAGATGAATTCATTGCACTAACCAATGCTAACCTCACCTTAGGACAAATAGCGGTGACAGCCCAAACTACAATCACGCAACTTGAAGCAACAATCCACAAACTCAATGGAGACCTCGCAGCAGTACAAACACAACTCTGTGGAGTAGCCGTAGGAGGAGGAGGAGGAACCTCTCGAAGCATAGAAGTCTTCTCAGATCCTGGAGAGTTTGACGGAAACATTGCCAAATTCGAAGAATGGTGATCCAAAATGAAAGCATGGCTTGATGTAAACAGCAATGCTATAATCCCCAAATCTTACGAAGCAGTGTTAGCCATTCTCTCACAACTAAAAGGACCGAAAGCCGGACCCTTTGCCCAAACAAGACTAGCACAAGGACAAGCCTATGATTGGGATACTCTCACACTAGAAGTACCATCCCTATTCAGGGCTGGCAATCAGAAAGATTGGGCACACGCTCAATTAAGAATTTCTGGCAAGGAGCCATGAGAACAGATGACTTCTTAGTCCGATGGAAAGCTCTCTCCCAACAAGCAGAGATTGACGATACTCATGCTGTCTCTCCTAGAATCAAACACAAGGAAAGAGATCATTGAACACATAATCAGAGAAGGACAACGACAAGATGACCCCGCAATGTACCTTGGTCTCATCAGAAAGACAGGGACAGCCATGGAATCAATCAATCAGATCAGATCTGAAAACTCCTGAAAGAGCTTCATACCCCAACGGAAAGATCTGAATGCAATGGATATCTCCGCCATGCAACAGAATACTTCATGTTACAATTGTCGAAAAGAAGGACACACAGTACGTGATTGCACACAGCCGAAGAACCCATGTGCCTCATGCAAGTAGCTTGGAGGATCTCACAGGAAAGACTGCTCAAACCACACTAGATCCACAAGAACCATGGAGATTAAAAAAGACACTCTGAAACAAGAAACGAACAAAGATCCCTTCCACGCTGTATGAGGCATGTCCTATGACGAAATGAAAGCATACTTCTATGATATGAAAGAAGTCTCCAATAAGGGAAAAGCCAAAGCAGGATGAATGAGAAACTGGGTGTTCATCTCCATAATATTTATTCGAATTGATTCTTTCCATTAGCTACCTTTGAACCTGAGCCTGTATATGATACAATGCCAGAGGGGTTTCAGGTTGAACCTGAACTTGGTCAGGGCTTTACACCAACATTTAATTCCTCTCACAAAATAACAAAAAAAGAATTGACTGAAATAGAAGCTCCGGACAAGATCTTTGTACGAAACATGAAGATCAATAAAGAAATAAGCATGACCCTTTCAATCTCCCCTTATGGACAGAAAAACTTTATGAATGCCACAGCACTCCTCGATTCCAGAGCTAATGTGGTCTTTATCGACAAATCATGGGTTGAGAGAAACCAAATCCTGATCAAACTTTTATTACGACCTATACCCGTGTTTAATGTGGATGGCATGAAGAATTCTGCTGGAAGCATCACACATTATGCTCACCTAATCATTGACTATAATGGAGACAGAGAATGTATCACTGCAGAAGTTACCAACCTTGAAAAGAATGACCTTATCCTAGGATACACATGGCTTAAGAAGCACAACCCTGACATCAATTGGACAAATGGAGAAGTCACACTCACATGGTGTCCACGTTCATGCTATCTATTACAGGAAAGAACTGCTTTTCTCCGCTCTATTGAAAAAGAAGAAATCGAAAATGGCTATGCTACCCATGAGATCCAATCTGCAATTCCTAACGTGACGGAATTACCAAAAGAAGAAAAGAAGAAATCCGTTGAAGAAATGGTACCACAGCAATATCATGATTTTCTTGATGTATTCCAAAGAAAAGAATCCAAAAGAATCACTCTAAGAAAAGTATGGGACCATGCCATCAAACTAAAAAACACATTCAAACCAAAAAAGGGAAGGTTAATTCCCCTTTCACAAGCCGAACAAGAAGAAGTCTCTATGTTCATCGACGACCAACTCACTAAAGGATATATCCAACCTTCTAAGTCTGAACAAACGTCACCCGTGTTCTTCGTCCCTAAGAAGGATGGAAAGAAACAGATGGTATAGGATTACCAATACATCAACGAACATACGATCAAGAACAATTACCCACTGCCACTCATTTCACAACTTGTTGACAAACTCAAAGGGTATAAGTTATTCATGAAGATGGACCTCCAATGGGGATACAATAATGTACACATCAAGGAAGGAGACGAATGGAAAGCTGCCTTCTCTTGCTTCTGAGGCACCTATGAACCCATTGTCATGTATTTTGGCCTATGCAATTCTCCTGCCACGTTTCAATGTATGATGAACGAAATCTTCGCCAATATGGAAGGTGTATGCGTTGTCTATATTGACGACATTATGATATTCACCAAAACAGATAACCAAGAACACAATAAAATCATAAAAGAAGTCTTGTAATGATTATGCAAGAACGATCTCTTCATGAAACCAGAAAAATACTACTTTTCATGCAAAGAAGTTGAATTCCTTGGTATGATTGTAGGGACGGAGGGCATCTCCATGGACCAAGAAAAGGTCAAAGCTATTCTTGAATGGCCCATTCCACGCAATGTAAAACAAGTTAGATCATTCCTCAGACTTGCCAACTTCTATTGATGCTTCATCAAAGACTATGCCAAAATTGCTCGACCCTTACATGACCTCACAAAGAAAGAAACACAGTTCCTTTGGTCGACTCAATGTGACGAAGCGTTTGAAACGCTAAAGAAAGCATTCACTACAGCTCCTGTTATGATTTTCAAGACTTTTATCTAACTTAACCCTTATCATTATCCTTATCCTGTTCTAGGGTTAGGGTTCCCTTTATAGATACTAGCCTAGACTTAGCCAGATTGTTCTAGATACTGGTTACTTCTCCTTCATGATTTACAGGATCGCTCCCACGATATGTCATAGATAAGACATGCCTTCTACACATGCTGATAAACACCCTTTACACCATTCGATGGCTATTCTTGCTATCTCATTAGTCATGCTTAGTCATAGATAGCCCAATAGTATAAGTACCTGCCTGTACCTACAGTCTTTTCCCCAGTCGTATTCATTTGGTTCTTGGGTTATCCCAGCCGGACGTCAAGGACTAACTCTCCTCTTCTCTCCCCTCTTCTCTAGTCTGTTTGTGCGGGTCTTAGCGTGATCCATAAAGCCTAGTGTTTGGTGATTTGACTCTCCAGTCATAACAGCTCCCGTACTTGCATTCCCAGAGAATGATTGCCGATATCGCTTAGAAAGCGATGCTTCTGACTTCGCCACCGGAGCTGTGCTCTCGCTTGAGAAAGAAGGACAATGGCACCCTGTCGCTTACTCTTCCCATGCCATGACACCAGAAGAACGTAACTACCCAATAGTGGATAAGGAAATGTTGAGCATTATCCGATTGCTAGAATTATGGAGACATTATCTCGAAGGAACACAATATGAATTTGAAATATGGAACAACCATCAGAACCTTCAATGGTTTATGACACGACAAGATCTCAATCGCCGACAAGCACGTTGGGTGCAATACTTATCTAGGTTCAATTTCAAATGGTGCCATAAAGCTGATATCACTATGGGAAAAGCAGATGCCTTATCAAGAAGAGACGATCACACGGAAGGAATAGAAGATGACAATAAAGGAATATTGGTCATCTCCCTGAACAGATATGAGTTATGATCAAGGATGATGGAGACTGTCTTGAGAAACGAATCTTTGATGCCACAACATGCTTACAAGAATCAGAAGTTATGCTCTTATGTAAAGAAAAGTATATATGCGAAGAACGCAACGGTATGCTCTATACTTCTGATGGACACCTATACATACCAGATGATGAAGAACTCAAAATAGACATATTACGCTTACACCATGACTCTCCTATCGCCGGACACCCCAGATATGAAAAGACGCTAGAACTAATCTCACGCTCATACTTCTGGCCTGGACTCTCGAAGCTATGCAAAGACTATGTATCACAATGCGAACAATGTGCACGTTTCAAAGGATCAAATCAAGCACCTGTAGGAAAGTTACAACCCTTAGAGGTCGCTGATACCCCTTGGCAACATATCTCCACAGATTTCATCATGGATCTGCCCAGCCTCTCCACCTTTGTTCGAAAATACCTTGCTGGCTGTGCTGTCCGCCAGGCCAACAAGATCAACACCCACCCCACAGTGCCCCTGCTTACTCCTTTGGCCATTGCCGCCACCTGCCCATTCCAACACCTTTCCGTTCATTTAATCACGGACCTGCTGCTTTTGGACGGCTTTGACTCTATCATGGTCGTGGTTGACCATGGGCTCACTAAGGGGGTAATTTACCTGCCTTGCAACAAGACAATCAACACAGAAGGAGTTGCCAGGCTCTTTTCCTCACGTATATTCCCCCATTTTGGCCTCCATGACAAGCTCATCAGCAATCGTGGCCCCCAATTCACCTCTGCCTTCACTTGAGAACTGGCTCACCTTCTCGAATATGATCTCGCACTCTCCTCTGCCTACTACCCCCAGACTGATGGTGAAACCGAACACACCAATCAGGAGCTGGAAACGTATCTTCACATCTTTTGTGCTAGACAGCCTACCTGCTGGTCCTCCCTCCTCCCCATGGCCAAGTTCTCTCACAACTCCGCCACCCACTTGGTCACCGGTCAGACTCTGTTCTCCCTTATGATGGGCTATGAACCATGTGTGTATGTTGTGATACGATGGCCACAGTACATGGGTCGTCTGACTAACAGCACTCTGAGTGATAGCTAACCCAACCACAAGAGAGAATAACGATAAAAGAGTAGTGTTGTCTTCAGATACCGATAGACGTAGGATGAAGGAAATCAATCAAGGAACGGCTTAGTCGCTAAACCAATGCACTATGGGGTGAATCACAGTTATTGATAGGACTGGGGCTACTCTACGATACATGGTACCTTTATATACAGTAGGGCTACCACTATTAGTAATCCAGTCCTAGGGCGTAGGGTATAACAACAGGTGATGTCATAGATAAGGAAAAGGGTTCTTAGCCAATAGCATAAAGAGCGGGAGTCTAGACCAGGAAGAATGAGGGAACGACGTGCATACCAGGAGGTAGGCTCGAGGCATGACGTCATAGATAGGGAGAGAGATTACCCGGGTCTAGGCTGTATCACGTGATGGGTCGGGGCTAGACTGCTTAGTCAGCAAGTCACATGATCTGCTTTGGCATAAAGATTAGTGCAAGTGCAAGTGTGACAAGTCTTGTGTTGTGAAGAAGGTGAAAGTAAAAGAATGTTATGATAGATTCATAACAGTGTACCCTTCCTTTTCAGGCAAAACCTTTGTACCCTCCGCAGAGAAATGACTCTCTCTCCTCGACGAGGCCCAAAAAGAAGCACACACCACCCACCTCAAGGCTCAACAAGACATGAAGGAACATATTACCTCCAAGTTCACCCCTTGGAAGACCGGTCAAAAGGTCTGACTAGACAAAAAGAACCTCTGTCTTCACTACATGTCAAAGAAACTTGCCCCTTGAAGGGAAGGACCCTTCAAGATCTCCCAGGTCTTATCTCTGGTATCTTATCGCCTCTGACTCCCTCCCACATGGAAGATCCATGACATATTCCACGCCTCACTTCTTTTGCCTTATTGGGAAACCAATGAGCATGGCCCCAACTTCCACGAACCACCTCCAGAAATTATTGGATCAGAAGAAGAATATAAAGTCAAGTCCATTTTGGGTCATCAGGGTTCCACTGGTAAACACCAATTCCTAGTCAAGTGGATCAGATACCCATCTTTTGAGAACACTTGGGAGTCCACTTCCAATTTGGCCCATGCCCCATGCCTTCTCCGCACCTATAAATTAGGCCGACCTTCTGTGTTTCAGACGGTTAACTCCCCTTGATATGCCTTCCTACACACCTTCTCCTTCTCTTGAAATCCCTCTTGACAAGTTTTTGTTTTCAACTTCTCCCATCCCCCTTCTTCCCACTCGTCTTCCTTACTGTGTCCGCCGCACCCTCTATGCCTCAATCCTTGCCTCCCCGTCGCTTACTCTCTTGCTTGAGTGTCAACCCTTATTCAGCCACAACGAGACCCTCATCAAGGGAACACACATCTACTGCACCACCTGTACATTACAGGAACTCTACTTGTGAACACCGATCATCCAACCAGAGGACTGGGCAGGAGCATTCCAACAGACACTCTGAGACCTCCAGAGCCAGTGCCTCGACGTCCTATGGCACCAGGGCTTCTCCCCCATCCTTCCACACCTCCCACAGGATGATTTACAACCCATCCTCCGTGCTGTTCTTGTTGCACTCTCACCTGCTGAGCGAAGAGCTTACCTTCCCACCACCACACCCATCCCCGCTGCCGTAGTTATCCCACCCGTGCCCCTTGAGTGTAGCGGATCACACGTCCCAATTAGTCAACCGGTACCTGTCAGATCTGACTCCTTCTCCCCCACTCCCACTGTTATCCCCACCACCATCTTACGACCCCACCAGCATCAGGGCATCACTATCGCTCTCGCACCATCTGGGCCTCTTCGCAGACAACCCGCAGTCGGAACTCCTGTGGTGGGAGACACCCTCATCAATGCAATCATCAGTCTCCTCTGAGACCTCCCCATTGACAGCACTCCCACAACCCCACCTGCTGCTCCCACTGCTGTGGACTCCTCACCTTCCTGAGGTGAACCCCCTCCCTACTCCCACCCCTGCTGCCCCCATCTCATCCAATGCTTCAACTGTAGGCAGGTCAGACATTTCCATCCCCATTGCCCCTCCTACAGATGCCCTTACTGTCGAGCTCTCAATCCAGGACATAATCAACAAGACTGTCCTAGTCTCCCAGACCGGAACCCCCTCTCCGACTGGGGCAACAATAACAACATCGTTTACAATGAGGGAGACACCCATGGGTTTTAATGTGTCACAGGTGCTCACTTCTACTGACGAGGGAGCTAATGTTACGGATTTCCCCATAGACAATTGGCTATCAACTACACCCTTAGAGGGTGATGGTGATGGCACTTTTTCTTTTTCTTTTACTCCCTTTGATACACCTTTATGCGACAGCTTCCCTGTCTTAGACTCTTACTTCGCATGGCCTGATGTGGACCATTCGATCCCTTCTTTGATGATGGGTGGCTGGTTTGAGAGTAATCCTGATCAGTGACTCTGATTCTGAAGTGGCTCTCCGCTTCTCCTTATGGGTACCATGGATTCCTTTGATCCACTCTGTGGATCTCAATCTTATCCTTTTATGTATGTTTCCCCTTTCGTATGCAGCTCCCCGCTTTCCTCTTTCAGATGACTCCTTTTGGAACATCCTGTATTCATACTACAGTCTTCTGTATGGACCCCCGCTTCTCCTTCTGGATGCTTTCCATATCCAGCCTATTCCTTTTATATACACATCTCTTACGTGTATAAGGCGCTTCCTCACCTTCTATGTTCCTTAGCTAGTTCTGCGCAATTCAGTGTACTTCTAAGACTCCACTCGGTGTGAGACTTCTCCCTAACGGTCAAAGACCCTCAGCATCACTGGTCAGAGCCCTCTTCCTAATGGATGTCGCTGCTCTTGGACCAAGTCCTCGTTTGCTAGCCTAATGCGTGGGTGAGTCATCGCTGCCTGACAGCTAAGCTGGTACTTGGTCTAGTAATTGTACACTCTTGCATAACAGGCACCATGGGGGCGAGGCTATGATGACAACAATAAGGGCAAAAGGCATTGGCAACAACAACAACAACGGTGTGACAACCATGTTATCATGGTTATCACATTGTCATTGTCATTGTTGTCAGTTGGCGACAGCAAGACAGCAGACAGCAAGGTGGTGAGGTGAAGGCAAGGATGAGAGCAAGAGGGAGACAGCAAGATGGTGAGGCAAAGGCAAAGGTGGTAAGGACGAAGGTGAGAGGGCAAGATGGCAAGGAATGGGGTGGATGAGTGCAAGAGCAAAGTGGAGACAAAGGTAAACTATGCCAGGCCTAAATTAGCACATGATGTATTTTGCCCTTGTCTATTTTGTTCACCATTGCTCCACCCCACTATTATGTTTCTCTTTTCTTTTCACTTTGTCTTCGTCTCTCATCTTCACTTGGACTACATCTTTGTCGCTGCATAGGCTGTTAGGGTCTTGCTTATGCCATTGCCCTTGACCCACACTAATTCCATCGTATTCCACAGACATTCTATCTTACTCATCGTGCTCTTGTCATATGCCATGCCTCTTGCACATTTGTCATCACTTTGTCATCGCTTTGTCATTCCTACTTACTCCGTTGCTGCACATAGCAGTACTTGTGAGTCATGACGAGTCATTTCCCCTTTATATCCAGATGACTCCGCTGCCTGCCCTAAAGGGGCCTTTATGTATATAAATCCTAGATACCCACTCATGTAACCTCAGTCTTGATCCACTCAATCTACCTGAGTTTACCTGACTCCTCCTGAGCTCATTGTCGGATCTCCTCCTTCGACATTCCTTGTCTACGTTGTCGATCTTCAAGTCTTCAACTGTCTCCCAGTTAGCGACCGGAACCCTATGTCCTTTGTCGTCTTCCACAACAGGAAGACTTCTGGTCGTCACGCAACCACCCAACGCATTGTCATCATCCTTTGGAGGTTAACTCCTCATCCTTCATCTCACATCTTTAGGTTGCACCCCTTGCTCTTGTTCCAACATGTGGGTGAGTCATTGCCACTGTGGAACCTGAGAACCCTCAGTCCTTCATCCTTGCGAGTCTCGTACTCAGTCCTGAGTCCACAGTAGCCTGCTTACGTAGCAACCATAACAAAGGATCAAGACTCTCCAGATTGGCTCGCTATCTAGCAATCCCCGCCCACCATTTCATCCCACCACTGTCCCACCATCTTGACCAGTCGCTGGACTCCCTGATCCATTGATCACCCAGCTTCTAATTCTTCTGACCAAGAACCATCCTGAGAGGAACTGCCCTCTTCCCCTGATGTCCACTTCAAAGACCTCGAAGAAGAACAATCCACCACCACCCTTCTTCACCAGCTGAATGCTCAGCTCATCATCCCACCCAGACACCCCCTTCGCCCACTCCGATCTCCTGATCCGGAGTCTTGTTCCCACCCAGAACAAACCCAGAACCCTCTGTCCTACCAGGCCGAGTACTACCCTTTGTCCCTAGCACACCCTCACCTGCCATGTCAACCAAACCAGTCGAACTCTGTCTCGCTGCTCCTGAGAATTTCTTGGGAGATTTCAATCACACCTGCCCTTGACTCAATTCAGTCCTCTCATACCTTCTTATCAACACCAATGTCTACAACACAGGTGTGAAGAAGGTTGCATACGTCCTCTCATTTATGACAGAGGGTTCTGCTCACACTTGGGCTGACACTTATCGCCAACAATGCTTTGCTACCACCACGCCCTCCTTCAGAACCTGGAAGGACTTCGAAACCACCTTCAAAAAGGCATTCAAGCAATCTGACCTCGCCGCCAACACCATCTCTTGGCTTGCTACCACACGAGTCAAGAACTCCTCGTCTCTGCAAACTTATATCACAGAGTTCCAGAACAATGTCACCATCTCTGGCATCAACTCAGACAATGTTCTTGTCAACTATTTCTCCACAGATATCCCTATCGCACTAATGAAGCGGATCTACTCCATGGATACCGTCCCCTCGACCATCGCCAAGTGGTATTCCAAAGCCATTCATTTCAAAGTTCAATGGGATTGCGCTGAGGAGCTCTCTTCCCACTCCAAGCAAACAACCTACTACGTCTCTCACCGCCCCTCCTCCTCCAAAAAGGAGGTTGACCTGAACGCCATTGACATTGACGCCGTCCGCATCCCCAAGCTCACACCCGCTGAAAGAGAGCAGTGTATGAAACAAGGCCTCTGCTGCCACTGTTGGAAGAAGGGGCACTCTTCCTCCTCCTGCCCTAAGTTCCCATCCGACGGGAAACCCTCTACCCCTCGTTGTGTCAAGAAAGTACATGCCCCCAAGACACCAGAAGATGACTGTCCTGGCCTCTTGGATGAAGAGTCTGACAATGAGGAAGGCGATGTCCCAAACATCAGTAGGGTGAAGAAGGAGAAAAGCTTCAACAAGGGTTTCTAGATAGGAGAACTGTTTCAACGCCAGTCTCTCCTCCTTTTCTTGCAAACAATGTACTACTAGCCGATATATTGAAGAAGTCAATACACTTCCTGTGCTCCCTCTTCGATCCTGCTAGACCTGCAAAGCCATTGACACCCACCCACTCATTGACTCTGGTGCAGATATCAACTGTATCGACTGGGACTTTGTCGTCCAGAACCACCTCCCCAAGGATTGCCTCCCCAAACCTATCCTGGTTAGGAATGTCGATCAGTCTCACAACAAGAACGGTGACCTCAAATTCACCACCACCCTGAACCTCCGCATCCTTGATTGAATCCAACTGGTCAAGTTCTACGTCATGCATGGTGGGACTGAGAATGTCATCCTAGGTATGTCCTGGCTCAAAGCCAACAATCCCACCATCAACTGGGTTGTCAAAGCCCTCACCTTCCCCAACCCTGTTCCCCAACCAACACCTTCCATGGCGAAAGTCCAAACCACTACCCCATCGGACAATGACTTTGCACATGCCACTCATCAGAAACCCACTCCCAAAGCCGCAAATCACCATATCTCGGCCAACCCTATCTTCAACAAACCAGTCAATGCAGCAGTTTCAATGTATCAAAAGCTTGTCATTGGCACTAAACTGTGATACAACACGCACTGTGAATGAGACATTCTTCCCAACTAACGTCAATGATATATCAACAAGAGCAGTAGTATCTGTGCACCAAAGTGATTGATGTATCAACAATATATCACCTCATCCAGCCCACTTGCCCAACACTTTGTTGTCATATGTCAGCATGCTACCATTACTACTTCGCTCCTTGTCCCTGATACATCACCAAAGTTTGCCCCATCCGCTTCCCCTGTTGATGTATGATGTGTTATGAATCTGGTCATAACATTCCTTTACCTTCGCCCTTCTTGCATTGCGATACTTGTCACAATCGCGATTGCCTAATCTTTATGCCAAAGCAGATCACATGACTTGCTGACTAAGCAGTCTAGCCCCGACCATCATGTGATACGATCTAGACCCGGATCATCCTTCTCTCTATCTCTGACGTCATGCCTCGAGTACTCCTCCTGGTATCCTCATTGTCCCCTCGTTGTAAAGGTCTAGGTCATCGCTCTTTATGCTATTGGCTACTATTTCTCTTATCTATGACATCATTGTATTCCCTGATACCCTACGCCCAGAACTGGATTACTAATAGTGGTTAGCTGTACGTATATAAGGCTTCCATGTATTGTAGTCGATCCCCAGTTCTATCATAAACAATGGTTTAGTCCCAAAGACCTACCTTGTGGTTGTGAACGTCCTTTCATTGTCTCCTTTTCCTTGTCCCAACGCCTATTGGTATCCAAAGGCAGAACTACTCCTTTATCTATCGTCATGGTTGATTAGGGTTGCACCTAGCATCCTCCTTGTCAGTCGGTCGGTCTTGACGGATCCATTACAACCTCCTCCGAACTCTGCTTCTAAATCAGGAACACAATGCTAGTAAGGAGGCAGTACATTGTTATGTAAGAGCGGACAATCACTAGACTGAGTTTGGCTTAGCTGTCAGGCGGTGATAACTCACCCACGCCTTAGGCTAGCAAAGAGAGAACTAGATCCAAAGGCAGCGACGTCTGTTAGGAAGAGGGCCTTGATCTGCAATGCTGAGGGTCTTCAACTGTTGGGGGGAAGTCTCACACCAAGTGGAGTCTAAGAAGTATACTGAATTGTGCAGAACTAGCTAAGGAACATGGAAGGCGAGAAGTGCCTTATATACGTAAAGAGATGTGAATATAAAAGGAATATAACTGGATATGGAAGGCATCCAAAAGGAGAAGCATGTGTCTGTATAGAAGACTGTGGTACAAATACAGGATGTTCCAAAAGGAGTCATCTGAAAGAGGAAAGTGGAGAGCTGCATACAAGAAGGGAAACATATGTAAAAGGGTAAGGTGGAGACCCACGGAATGGATCAAAGGAATCCACGGTACCTGTAAGGAGAAGCAGAGAGCCGCTTCTAGAATCAGAGCCACTGATCAGGATCACTCTCGAACCAGCCACCCATCATCAAAGAAGGTATTGAGTGGTCCACATTGGGCCACGTAAAGTATGAGTCTAAGACAGGAAAGCCATCGCATAAAGGAGTTTCGTAAGGAACAAAAGAAAAAGAAAACGTGCCATTGCCGTCGCCTTCAAGAGGCATTGCCAATAGCCAATCATCTATGGGAAAATCCGTAACACACATAAGCTGAACCCAACATTCTATCTGAACTCCATGAACTCCAAAAAGTCCCTATTTCTGGAGTTTACTCCAGAGGAACACACAGTCTTAACATCATTCATCTATCAAGAGGTCTCATCTAAAGATTTATGTCAGATGTTGGAGAGGAAGTATGGTGTTCATGTGTTGAAGACTTTATTGATTGCACTAGTAGGTGCATGCTAGTATTTTCAATTTTATGTTTGAACTGTTCATAGGTAATAGTGTGGTGGATTTGGTGTCCTGTATAGTTTGTGTTACGATTCACTTTTTCTTTTCACTTCGTCTTCGTCTCTCGTCTTCACTCGGACTATGTCTTCGTTGCAGCATAGGCCGTTCGGGTCCCGCTTATGTCATTGCCCTTGACCCTCACTAATTCCATCATACTCCACAGACATTCTATCTTACTCATCGTGCTCTTGTCATATGCCGTGCACTTCGCACATTCGTCATCGCTTCGTCATCGCTTTGTCATTCTTGCTGACTCCGTTGCTGCGCATAGCAGTGCTTGTGAGTCGTGACGAGTCATTTCCCCTTTATATCCAGATGACTCCGCTGCCAGCCCTAAAAGGCCTTTACGTATATAAACCCTAGATACCCATCCATGTAACCTCAGTCTTGATCCACTCAATCTACCTGAGCTTACTTGACTCCTCCTGCGCCCGTCGTCGGATCTCCTCCTTCAACCCCTTTGTCTACGTCGTCGACCCTCCAGTCTTCGACCGCCTCCCGGTTAGTGACCGGAACCTATACTCCTTCGTTGTCTTCCAATGCAGGAAGACTCCCGGTCGTCGCGCGACCACCCGAGGTATCGTCCTCATCCTTCGTCCTTACCCTTCGTCCCGCGTCTTTAGGTCGCACCCCCTTGCTCTTGTTCCAACGCGTGGGTGAGTCATCGCCGCCGCGGAACCTGAGAACCCTCGACCCTTGTCCCTCGAGTCTCGTAGCTTAGTCCTGAGTCAATGGTAGCCTGCTTACGCAGCAACCGTAACAGTTTGTGCTGATGAGTTCTTCAAATGAGAAATGTATGAAATGAATCTATTGCAATCTCCACACAAAGAGCTCTTGAGGCCTTCAATATGTCATTTGCAACAATGCCTAGTTGATGGCATGATTGTCTATAATCCAGGACTTTACCATGAGCTACATCAAATTTTAGGTTGTGTCTGTCAATCTTGTCAAAGTTTTCTCAATCAGAACAAAATACCTCCACTTTCACTGGAAAACAATCTCTGGCTTGGAGAAGTCCCTACAGAACTTTCAATGTTGACACTGCCAGAATGGATTTTGGTGGCTCATTACTATTCTACCATTTATGTCATCAAACTTTATTCCAAAAAGAAGGGGGCTCAAAATTGGAACACTACCATGCTTAATAGTGACTTATGAGGGAATGTGTTGACCAGATGAATACTCAAGATGTCACATCAATAACAGAAGACAATTTGCTGTCACCAAATCCACCTGTTCTTGCCTCCATCATCAGGGTCACAATTGTGGGGCCAAAGAACACTTCTGATCGCCATCTCCTATCTCTGTTGAGTGTCAATTGTAACTATGTGCAAAATGTGCTTCTATTTTTGAAATGTAAAAATCCGTTGTATGTTGATATGGAACTTTTGGAGAGAAATCTTGTACTTCTTCCTGAACAAGGGGTTCCAACTAAAATAATAGCAATCATTCAGCAGTCAGAGGACATTGAAGCTTTAGAGAGTGAACAAAGTGATTGTAAGTGGATCATTGAATCTCCACTTGATTTGAAAATTTAAATTACATATTTTACACTTGTCCACAGTGCATTGCAAGGTTATGGGAACAGATGAATCCTCTTTGAAAATCTGTTCACTGTTTTGGGGCATGGTTATGAAGAAGAACCCTCTTTCACTCTGGATCAATTTAAACTCAAGTAATGTCCATGATCCCATTGTACAAGTCTTTACAGGAGCAGAGATTGATCTGGACCATTTTTGTTCTTCAAGTGGCCTTAACAATCATGATCATGCTATTCAGATGGCTCTAGATCCATATGCTGCAGCACACTTTCTCATTTTATTGTGAACATGGTTTTAGAATCTCTTTTTGGGATCAGGTCTTCTAAAGGACAAGTCCATCGCAAGCTAGGAATTTTTGGTGAAACAGAAGGGTACATTAGAACTATTGAGACTCAAGGGAAAGGGACATTGCATCTCCATATGTTGCTCTGGTTAGGGGGTGCTCTCACTAGAAAGAGAATGAAGGAACTGCTGTCTGATGATGACTTCTGACAACACATTTCTAGGTTTATTCAAGTCAATATTTGTGGAGATGCAGAAGAAAAGACATCTGAGGTCTTGACACCAGGCATTTGTCATGTTGTAGTATCTAGTATTTAAAAGTCCAATTCAGTCCAGTTTTCTGTGGTTCAAATAAGGCAACCAGACCAAGACTGGTCCTAATTGGTCTTTTCATCAGTTGCAACCAGTTGCAACTGGTCTTTTGACCTCTTCTCTGTGGGAACTAAGCTTAGTCATAGTGGGATGTATTGTAGTACAGGCTCCTAGCTACCTATCGACCCTTTGGTGAAGAGATTTGGACTATGGGAGCACATGATATGAGCTTATCTTGAAGGCATGTCACTCAAAGGGGGTGCCAACTCAGTTTGGTCCTACAAATTCAAATAAAATACCTAGAATTCTAAACAAATTGTGGGATTGTTACGGTTTCTGCGTAAGCAGGCGACCGTGGACTCAGAACTAAACAACGAGACTCGAGGTGACGAGGGTCGAGGGTTCTCAGGTTCCGCGGCGGCGATGACTTACCCACGCGTTGGAACAAGAGCAAGGGGGTGCGACCTAAAGACGTGGGACAAGGGGTGAGGACGAGGGATGAGGACGATACCTCGGGTGGTTGCATGATGACCGGGAGTCTTCCTGTGTTGGAAGACGACAAAGGTGTTGAGGTTCCGGTCGCTAACCGGGGGACAGTCGAAGACTAGAAGGTCGACGATGTAGACGAAGGAGTCGAAGGAGGGGATCCGACGACGGGCTCAGGAGGAGTCAAGTATGCTCAGGTAGATTTGAGTGGATCAAGACTGAGGATACATGAGCGGGTATCTAGGGTTTATATACGTAAAGGCCCTTTAGGGCAGGCAGTGGAGTCATCTGGATATAAAAGGGAAATGACTCATCATGACTCACAAGCACTGCTATGCGTAGCAACGGAGTAAGCAAGAATGACAAAGGGATGACGAATTGTGCGAAGGGCACGGCATATGACATGAGCACGATGAGTAAGATAGAATGTCTGTGGAATGCGATGGAATTAGTGAGGGTCAAGGGCAATGGCATAAGCGAGACCCGAACGGCCTATGCTGCAACGAAGACGTAGTCTGAGTGGAGACAAAGGACGAAGACAAAGTGAAAAGAAAAAGTGAAACGTAACAGGGATGTACTACTAAATAGGGGGGTCAGACCAGTTCTATTTGGGACTGGTTTTTCAATTTCTTGGTATCTCTGGCAACTGCAACTAGACTGGTCAACAACTGGATGCAACCACAACTGCAATTCAGTTGTGCAACCAGTCTAGTCTAGTCCAGCTGTAGTCTTTTTGAATAGTCCACAACTGGACTTTGAAACACTAGTAGCATCCTATTCATGTCCTGCTGATCCTCAGTCTAATTCATATGATGTGGATTGTACTCAGTTACAACAGAAGCTTGTGGATTCAGTCCAGGTCCACAAGTGTGGTCCCAAATGCATGGTCATTATTAAAGGTAAATTTTTTGATAGAACAAGCAGAATTTGGATATTTAAATGCCTTGTAGGTTGTTTGTTGTACAAATGCCATACCCCCTTCCCATTAGCAGATTCTGCTTGGATTGATGAAGATGGAAATTGGGGTCCTTAGTAGAGTGTAGCTTCAATCAACAACTGGGTTCTCACTATTCTTGATTGTGTCAAATCTAATCATGATGTGAAACTCATCACAAATGGGGTACAAACAAAGTACATAACCTTTTACATTACCAAATATGCAGTAAAATGGCAACATTGATCCTCAAATATATCTGCACTTCTAGCCAAATCGCCAGCATTTGATTTGAAAAAATATCCCAATGCAATTGATTTGTCACAGAAGAAGAAATGAATGCTGTAGAAATGTGCTAACACTCTCAATTGGGATGAAGAGTTTAGTGCACCTGAAGTTTGCAATTACTTGATGATGTGAGGGAATCACATTGTCTCTCACCATTTTGAGCCTGTGCACATTTGGCCAGTGATTAGCAAGCTGAAAGAGATCTATCCACAGCTCAGGAAAAGATCAGTTTCTAATTAAACTCAAAATGAAAGTGACTCGGATGAGCCAGTTAGTGAAAAAACAAACCTATTAATTGTGAGGTCTAAAGAACTTTGATAATTACAGGAAATGATGGAAGTCCAAGTCACTAAAAGAGGGGTCCAATTGTGAGATTGTATTAGAGACTATATTGAATGAGGGGATCTTTTAAATGATGTTACAAATTTCCACTCTTCCAACTCAAGCCTCTATTCAGCGTTCGTCTACCTCGACGACATCGTCCCTTTGGAACTCCCCAGACCCCTATTCTCATACGGACCTTACAGAACTCCCCACTCCCCTTCTGTGTACAACAGGTGGACATACCCAACAGACTAGATCTGCTTCCTGATGTGTAATCGGAACACCGTATTCTCTATATGTTAATCCTTAGACTCTTTCCTTTTCCGTCTCTGTTGCTACCCCGATTATCTTGTACACCTAGTGGGACTCCGTTCCTACCTTTAGACTTCTCCCGAGATCTTTATCTCACTTTTTAGATTCACTTCTCAAACGGATGCTCTGACTCCTTCTCATTCTCTCATATGACTTGTACCTCCTATCTTTCCCAGTATAAAGACACAGCATATGTACAGTAGTTCCCTAGCTAGTTCTATGCAATACCAGTGTGGTTACCTTCGCTTACTGAGCCGCATCTCGAGAAAACTGCCTAAACCACCAAGGACCCCGGACACCCCTCTTACAAGAGCAACCCATTGCTCGACACTCACCAGACGCCTCTCCTGCCAAACCAATACACCTAAGGGGGTTCATTTCAAACCCTCTTCCATTCCCTCTCCAAGGATAGGCCTTACTTCAAAGATTGAGCGTGGGAATGCAAGTTGAATACAAGTCAAACATAGGAGCCCCTGAGTCAAACATAGCATAACTATATTTAGCGTTAACAGATAACTTTTCTCTCCTCAAATTTTTTGTGAACACTTACAATACATCAAAACCACCTCAAAGTTCTTCCAATGTGCAAACATAATGTTTGAGTACCATATCGTTCATCATCCTCATGATCCAATTACTGTCAAGTTCTACATTCTAAAGGTCACAAAACAATTCTCTACTTTCCAAGGAAATAGTTTTCTTGTTCAAACAAACCTGAAAGCCATCCTCTCTATTGTGTATCCATTCTAGCTCTACTGAAACCTTAGAGAGAGTTGATGGACCTAAGACAACTATCTGAATCTTTTTCAACAGTATTTGAGAATTTCATGTATGCTGTACCCACTGTAGTATTAGACTTTGTTGAAAACATTCAGTATTTTTATGAATGCTCTGATAAAGTACAAGAGGTGTGTGATTTGAGACATCTGTCAACAGAATGGGCTATTGCTATACAAGAGAGTGGAGAAAAATGAAATGAAATGAATAACATCAGAAATGAGGAAATGACACTTGACATGCAGGAGAAAATGAAGATTATTGAAGAGGATATCAGCAATACAATCGAATACAAATTTTCTACTCATGAATGACTCTATGCACAAGTTGCTTTGGACATTACAAATGAAAACAGATTATTTAATGTTGAGGAAAGTCTTGTGAATTACGAACCGTGACTATACTATGGGATGGAGAAAGATCTCACACAACTCAATGAATGGACAACCATTATTGAAGGAGTGGAAGAGAGAGATGTAGAAGAAACTACCAACCACAACAAAAGAACTGTTAACCTTGTTGGTGACTGTGATGTCACAAACCTTGACACAGTAACACTTAGTGGTTGTAACTCAAACTTAAAGTGGATAGTCAAATTGGTTTCATCCATGCTGAAATGAAAGCAACTCATGGCTTTCAATATTGTGTCCAATCATGTTGAAATTTTTTCTTGAAGAGATAGTCCTCCACAGCTTCGAATATTAATTCTAGGTGAAGGAGGAACAGGAAAGACTCATTTACTGGACGCTATTTTGAGCTGTTATGAACAGCACAATGCAAGTGATTGGCAAAAACTGCTACCACTGGAATAGCTGCAAGTCACATAGGCAGTTCAATGTTACATTTGTGGGCAGGTCTTCTAGTGTGATGTATCCAAGGAGACAAATGGACTACACATCCTTCACCAGAAATGAATACACATCAGCAACACAATATCATAAGAAAAAATCTGCTGGGCATGGATGAGTGCAGTATACTCATGATGGACACACTGTGTGTTCTCTCACAAGTCATTTCCATTGTCCTTTGCAAAGTTGACTCATTGGAAATCTTTGGTAGTTTAAGTGTTGTGTTAAGTGGTGATTTTCATGAGATGCCACCAGTTGATAAGCCTAACATCTATCATCCTATGCATCAACAATAGTAACGAATCATTTTTAGCTCGACAAAACTGAGCTTTATATTTTATGGAACAGCCAAACTTGAAATGTGATATTGGATGTGCAAGTGCAAGTCCCAGATCCCATTTAGCATGGAATTCTGTCTCATGCATATGAAGGAGAATGTACCACAGATGATCTCTTGATCCTACACCAACTTGTATTAACTGATGACGACTGTGAGCTCCCAGACTGCACCCAACCTCCTTGAAAAGAAGCAATTCCTATCACTCTGTGAAACAGTGTTTGAACATAGTGGAACAAAATGGCTGTGATAAAACACTGTTTTGACTCAGTGATGACGATTGAAAACTATGAAAAAGGGCATTACAATTCAACATAAAGAAAATTGATCTGTTGTACTTCCACCTTCTAGATCATAGTTCATATAACCGAGTAAGAAATTGATTGATCAACAGCTGCATGACCATCAATTTTGGTATATGAATTTGATTGGAAGAGAGGTAGGGAGATTGAAAGTCAAAATGGCTTGATAGCCATCCCAGTGAAGTGAAGCTTTCAGTAAAGAATTCACAATTTTGACCGCCTTTGATGATAGTATTCATGATTGTGTTGATCCTTGATGATCAACAAAGGGATAGAAGAGATCTGGCAGTGCATATTCAAGAATATGTTCAAGACTAGGTTAATGACCTGGGAGTGCATGATGATCAGTAGGTTGATCACTCAATTTGTTTACTGCTATGGATGTTTTGCACGTAAAGCCAACATAGGGAAAGGACCTTATGAATCAAGAAGATTTTCCGCAAATCGACAGGTGTGTTGATTTGCGGAAAATGCAAAGGGGGCCGAAAGATGAGTGGGTGGGGTCCAGACAACTGTGAGAAGTGTGATTTGCCGCAAATCGACATGTATGTCGAATTGCGGAGAAATGAGATGGTGAGAGCGACATGTTGAACGAAAACTGTGGTAGAATGTCATTGTGTGATTCGAATCTGGTGACCAAGGTATCATTTGGAAGCTATGAGTGTCTAGTAACTTTCATCCCTGTGTGACGAGCCCTGATTTCCCGCAAATCAGCATGTATGTCAATTTGCGGAAAATACAACATGTCAGGACATAGATTGTCCGCAAATTGACATACATGCTGATTTGCGGGAAATCAGG